>CAIGQZ010000427.1:2406111-2447665 GCA_903798205.1 Danio tinwini
AATAATCATCTTTAGCTCCGAAATTCCTGGTGATAACCTACTTTATTCTACAAAAAAATAAAAAACACTGACCATTTAAAAAATTAATTATTAATGATGTTTTTTTATATATAAATAATCATCTTTAGCTCAAGAATTCCTGATGAGAAACTACATTATTCCGCAAACATTTAAATATTAAATTATTAATAAAGTTGTTTTTTTTTAATAATCTTCTTTGGCTCAAAAATTACTGGTAAGAAACTACATAATTCATAAAATAAAAAAATTAAAGAGTTGCAAAATAAACCTTGAGCTCCAATTCACTCCCATGGGTTTCATTCATGGCTTAGAAATCTTTATCAAAGTTTACTCCCAATAGGAAATATACAACATGTACAGCATTGTGACCCAAGTAACAACAAAAAGGCCCTTTCACACTGATGCGGTGATGCCCTTGAATCAAAACAACAGATCCCTATGAAGTTGTTCACACAAGGCACAAAAGAGCAAGGACTTATTTTTCAAACATCAGCAACAAAAACAAAAATAAATATTTAAAAACTTGCATGGGAAGGAACTGCAGAGCCAAAAAAGGGACTAGACAAGTTGAATAATTTGGTTGTAAACACAATAGTTTGTGATTCTGATGTAGCTCCAAACTTTATCTTAATTAAATATATATTCATAAAGGGAAAAGAGAAGATCAGGATGAGCATCGTCTTGGGACAGCTGCCAAATAAATGCATTGTTGTGCTCAGCGCCACGTCACGCACATTAATTTACCATAGGGGATTCTGTGTGTCACCAATTCGCTTCAATTCATCACGCCACGCTCAGTATGACAGGGCTTTAACATGATGATGAAGGAATATCGATGATTCAAGAGCAAGGGTCAAGCAAGGTCAGGGGGTGTCGCTATACCAGACAATACAAAGTTTCTATGATTAATAAAAAACGACAAGACGAAAATGGCAACAGGCACATGACACAAGCACAGGCAGCTGATTGGTGCATTACCCTGTCAGGTGATAGGTTGGAGATGCAGCAAGCAGAGAGTGGGTGGTCCACACCACAAACGAGTGCTGGTGGCTGCCAAAAACAACGAGAAATACAGCATCACTAAACACACGCTCATTCCCAGAAAACATGCAAACACGCAGGACGAAGAAGAAGTGACACACACACACACACACACACTAACACACCAAGGACAACAAACCAACAGAGAGCGGGGAAATCGCTACGGCCATTCATTCAATTAAGCAGTTCAGATTAATCCGAGCCTCTAAATTACTGATAAATGAGATGATGACTCCAGTGATGCAAATCTGCTTAATGAAGACAACTTGACACGAGATGGCAGAGCACAATGTGCACAACACAGACGAGATGGAGACGAGACAAAGACACTCAAGCAAACCTTTATCCGACAAAACAAAGACGGGTTTAATGATGCGGTATAAACTCACACAATGAATGAGCTAGCCACAAAAAAGTATGACCAGAAAGAAATGAGAGACGGGTTAGTGATGCAGGAAGAGAATGTGATGCAGAAAGAGCGAAAGAGATACAGATGGACTGAGAGAGAGTGTGAGAGAGCAAGGGCAAGCAAAAGAGCATTAGCTTAACAGTTTTCTTTAATAATTCTGTATTATGGAGAACAGGGCTGAACGAGACAGGAGAACAGCTGGCCTGACACCGCGCACACACAAAGAGAGAGAGAGACGGACGAACCTCGACATATTCTGCTTTGATTAAGCAACATCCTTTTCAACTCTCCTGGACCAGATCCCTGCCAGTTAATTAGGATTTGAGAAAGCACACACATGCACACACTAGCGCACACACTTTTGCTCTCTTTTTTTCCTAATTCAAATCGCATCTCTGCAAATCAGTTCAGTCACCCTGGGCATTCACTCCTTAGAGAGAAGAATTAGAAACCCACCTGAGGTCTGTCTGATAATGACACATCAAACATTAGCAAATGGCTGGAAAGCGAAGGAAAGATAGCTGGTTTGATGTTGCAAAACGTGTGTTTTTTTGCAGCTAAAAATAGCTGGCATTCTGTCGTGTCCTATCTAGACTGCTTTTCCTAAAAAGAGATTGTACTGAAGGACGACTTTAAATCTAGGACAAAAAAGCTTGAGGGTGGGAACATATACCTGATGTTTGAGGATCTGCAGACTGGGGATGTTGAGCTTTGATGTTCAGACTGGTACAATGGGAGACCAATGTGTCAATTTATCGATTAAAGGAAAGGAATTTTACAGGAATTTTCCAGGAACAGTTTAAGCGTTTGAACTGTATTCTTGTTATGTTGTCAATAATTTCAGAAAACCATGTCAGCTCCCTCCTCACATATTAGGAACAATAAATGCAATGCAATGCAATTGCAGTGAAAGCCTAGCAGACAAATAGATCAGAATTTCTGGATATGTTCACACTTGAAGTTTGGTTTCAGACCAAGAGAAAAGTTTACCTTTTGCCAAAGGACCAAATTTAATCATACAAAAAAAGGCAGTTTTGTTCAAACTACTTAGCTAAAATGAGCTGAAACGTGATGAGTCTTAAGATTTTTGGGGGGACAACTTAATTGTTTTATGTTCAATTCACCTAAATTTGTAAAAACAATGAAGTTTTAAATTAATATTTTTGTGTTGGGACAAAATGAAGAAAATGTGTGGAACCCAACAGTTTTTACATGTGCACGGTATTTGGTTTTCAGTTGAGAAATGAATTTATAAAATGTGTAAAAGAGCACCAGCCAATTTTGGTTGGTTTAGATGCATGTGGTCAATGTTGTTCAGAGTAGAGTAATTTTTCCTTTTGATGAATTCTAAAGCTGCATTTTCAGCATTCATTACCCCAATGTTCAATATTAAATAATATTTTTTTTAAATCTTGCTGACCCCAAATTGAACACCAGTGCACATGAACTGCATTAAAAAAAATAACTCATTAGATGAACTCAATTTAATTTAGGGCAGGATTTCCATCAAATAAATTTGTTTAACACCAACTAAAAAACCTATTTACACAATTAAATGCAATTGATTTGGTCCAACATGATTTTATCAAATAGAAGTTTAAATGCATCTGCATTTTAATTTAACTTAAACTCAAAGGTCTGATAATACCAAGTATGTATATTATGTGTCCTACATTTCATAGTCTTTTAGTTTTATTTAAAGTTATCCTTTAAACTAAAAGAGCCATTTTAAGCATATTTCAAGAGGTACATATATACTGTTGATTGAGGCTGATCTCAGAACTAATTTTAGGCCAGTTATTGCTCTTTGAGCAAAGCAACAAACTGCATTTTTGCTAATTAAGCTGGCAACACCCAAAGCATGGGTGCTTCTCTGAAGCGGTAACCTCAAAACTCAAAGTATTACATGAAAATCTTATAAATCTTCAAACTAAAGTGAAGATTACCATCTAACAAGTTTTTCTATTAACTTTAAACTCCTAAGATTACTTTTATTGTCAACATTTCCCTCTCTTAATTCAATCCCACACAAAGCATGTTGGGAGCCACGAATCCACTAACCAGGTAGTTGGACTAACACAATTCCTTCATGTTCTCCCATCACAAAACGCTTGAATTAACTTAATGGTTTACAAAGTTCAGTGGACTGAACATAAAACAATGAAACTAGCCATAGAAAATACACGAAATGTGTCGTTTCATCTCATTTTAAACATGTAGTTTGAACAAGCAGCAGTAATCTTTTTTTTTATTCTTATGAAAAGGCAAAATAAGGGCACGTGTTCACCGAAGCATTTTGTGCTGCAAAAATGCCAGCTGAGCATTATTTTTTTTCTGCTGTTGTCAATGGAAGTGGTACGTTTAAACACACCAGCAGCATAGTCAGGCTCTGAGTGCTTTGCGTTTTTTAAAACACTTTGACAGTTGGAGAAGCGCTCACAGCTAATTAGCTGTATATGTCTATGTCTAAGCTGTATACATTTTAAGTTGAACCTGCTTTATGTTAGAAGTTAAATGTACAAACAGAAAAATCCCATCCACTTGTCAAAGGGAGATTTAAAAGTATGATTATCATTGTTGAACTGATGGCAATATCTAGACATCGATCCTTGTCACTTCTTCATATTGTTGTCATTCTATTTAATTCTAAATTATCCAAATGTTGGTGAGAAGAAACAAACTAAAAGCTTATGTGCATATGTGATAAGCATGGGTTATGCTCATCTTTGGTAGCTCCTTTAAAAGGCATCTAACAGCTTCATATTTAATGAAGCTCTATAAAAAATAAAAAAAAAAGGACCAGAACCAGAAGAGATGTGACCTGTTTAACAGAATATGTAACACTGGTGCACATGAACCCCACTGTACCTATGTGGTGGGAATACTTATCTGATTACACATTACTGACGTCATAACGACAATGAATAATATGACTAATACGCCACTCATTATTTTCTGATCAAGCGTAGGTGTTTGTGTGTGGTGTGAAAGTGCATGTAGGAGTGTGTAATTCATGGGCAGAAATGTGGGGTTAATTTTTTTTGTTTTGTTTTAATGCATATTGAAATTACAGCAAAAAAAAATATTCCCGATTTCATGCCAGGGTGTGTGTGATTCACAGGGCGACTCAGATCTGCTCAGTGACACACAAACAGATTTATCCTCCATATAATGAGGAGATTGGAGTGTTGATTGAAAGGGTGATGATAAAGAGACAGCTGATTCTGATGAAGAGCTCAGATGCTCACAGATTAGCATGAAGCGGCAAGATCAAACGGGCACCCGAGGCTACGAGACAGACAGTTCGGTCCAAAATAGGGGAGAAAAAATTATAATACAGAGCAAATGATGCACATCAAGAGCATTAGATCTTAGAAGGGAACAACAACAACAACATTTTCATAAAACATTTATCCAAAAAATTTATGAAATGCTCTCAAATCAAGAAAGTATTAAAAAAGTGAATGTCAAAAAGAAAAATTAGCAAGGGCCTGGAGCAAAGCTCACTGAAAGAGTAAAAAAAAAAACTATTTCCCCTTAATAGTCTATTCTAGGCCTAACCGTGCATTATGCAATAAAATATGAGCGATTTCATGTTATGGACAAATAAGTTATCATTAGCTACGTTTCCATCCACCTATTTTTATGTGCAGTTTGGATATGAAAAAAAATTGGTTGATGGAAACGTCAAGATGTGCATACATTTAAAAAATGTAAATAAAAAAAACGTTAGCGCATAACTGAGTAGGATAAACTTTTTTATTCGAGAAAAGATGCTCAAACTACGATGCAAACACTTTTACCAAACAAATTGCAGTGTGCGCATAAAAAAAAAAGATTTTGTAATAAGATGGTAAAACTGTGTGTGAATGACCAAACCAGCAGGCTGAGCACATTGTAAAACATCTGAAATGTTGTTTTGGTCATTTTAATATGCCTTAACCATTTCAGTATTAGTGTTATTATATTATTAATGACCTCCAAAACTGTCAAGAGCGCCTGTGCTCCACGTCTCATGCCTTCAAATGCATTCATTGTGTGTTGGCATTGTCTTCTGAGGTGCAAGTAATTTATTAAATAAAGACAAAATTCATGCACTTTCTCCCACCGCAGCAAATTCCATTTATACGCCAGTTAATTAGGTTAATAAGTGACGATTTTGGTTCTATTTTACTTGTTGGATGGAAACGCTGCTTTATTTGCATGTCTTTTATGGGATATACCAGTTATGTGCATACATTTAATTTGCATATTTGGATGGAAGAATAGCTAATGTGAATTGATAAATGTATATAAATAAACTACAGTAATCCAGCTCACATTTCAGCCATACAAAAAAAATGAAAAGTTCACATGCAAAATCCATTAATAATTTTCTTCTAAAATGAGCATTTTCCTGTGTGTAGGTTTAGTAATTTCACTGTTTTTTTAATAGAATATGTTTTTTCCACTGCCTTTAAAATAAAAATAACTAAACATACACTGTAAAACCCAAGAAGTTTAGGTAACTCAAACCATTTGGGGAAACCGACTGCAACAAACCATTTCAGTTCAAAAACTAATCTTAATGAGTACTGTGAACTAAATGAAGCAATTTGAGCACATTAAAACCCACGGAGTACTGTCAAACACAATAAGTTAAAGCAAGTTGAAGTAATGAGGTATTTAATTACCTCATTGCCTTCAACACCTAGTTCAAAACTCTTCAAATGAGTAGAATTAACTTTCAGTAATTTTTGCGTTAACTACACTCATTTCATTTGATAAAGTTGACAGTTGGGTTTTACAGTGTAGGAACCTGAAAATTTCAGACAACACTTTTTGACTAATTTTGCATCTAAACTCTTCAAATGGTGTTTTATATTGAAAAGGACCTTAAAAAGTAACAGTTAAAGATATTATTGAAAAGCTAATACTTATACAGCTCATAAGCTAACAAATAAGGGTCTTTTCTTGCAAATAAAGTCATTTTCAGAGCAAAATATATATATTTTTAAACTATGCAAGTGCATTTAGAAGACAATGTAATAGTTTACAACCTTTCACGTGACAAACTCACAATATGAGACTGACTTAAACACAACATATAGACAACTATACAATAGGCATGGGATGATAACCGTTTTTAAGGTTTATCGCAGTTTAAAGTCGCCAAATTTTCTGCTATACCATTCCAAAGGTATGTGTAAGACTTTTTATGTTTACTTATGTTTTTTTGTGGGACAACAGTATCTCCATCAGAAAAGATCTACAAAGATGCCATTTTAAATTGTAATGAAATCAATGTTTTGAAACAAATGAAGAAAGCAGAAGTCAATGATTCATTTGAATTATTTAGATTATTATTATAGATAAGATTAGATAATTATTATTTAAATATTTATAATATTTAAAATGTTTCTCAAAATAAAATATATTGTGCTTAAAGAGGAAAAAAAGTAGTTTTTTTTTACCTAGACATTTAAAAGGACATATTTTAGAGCATTAATCACAATATTGTGATATTTTTATGCAAGGTTATCATATCGTTAGAATTATACCGGCCCATCTCTACTATACTGTACAGTCACAGCCACTAAACAGTATCATATAGCACACACATCATGCAATAAACAACCTAACAACGTCTCCAAGTGAGGGGAAAAAGCAGAGCTCCCTGTGGCTCAACATTTTTCACTTAATTTCCTCTAATTATAAACAAAAATCTCACAGCTGCCATTTTACATTGTTTGTGAAGGCCCCTTACGGACGAGTGTGCTGAAGCGAGCCCAGTGCGACTGTTTGTGCTTGTGTACTGCTTTAGAGTTTACACTTAGTCCTGTTATGAGGCACAACACAGGGTGCTGTGTTGTTCAATTTCCATTAGTTAGAGACAAACAAGTAGCATCCATCTCTCTGCCTCTTATTTGCAGTTAGCATGAAAATTAAGTGGAGTTTGTTATGCAAATCTTTGATTTATTCACACGGTCATACAATGCTTATTGTGGCTGAATGTTAGAGGATCTGAATGAGGGTTGCTCGCAATTTCTTCATTAATGTGACTAAAATATTGTAACATGGCCTACATCTAAATCCTCCTTTGTGATTTAATAAACATATAATTTAAAAAGTGTTACAAAGTAAGTCATTTTTGTTGCACAGCTATGAGAGCTGAGTCAGTGACGCTGCCGTTTTTAATACATGATCACATGACCATACAGGGACGTCCAGCTGCTGTAATTATGCATTGTTCTGACCTTATGCTGGGTTCAAAGGAACTACTTTTATTTTTACCACACATGCAGAGAGATAAACACAAGTGATCTGCTGCAGACTTTCTACACCTGTTTTGCAAACAGAAACAGAAATGATTATATTTAGCCTGCGTAAAGAGTAACTAACTCAATATTTTAAATAAACATATACTGAAATGAAAACCAATACTGATATGGTTGAAACGGAGGGCCGATAACTTGTCATATTTCCAAGCCAATATGTGAAATATAGGACAAGAAATACAAATATTGATGTTTAGAATTTTTTCTGAGCCAGTTTAAAAATAATAATAATAATAATAAATAAATAAATAAAATGTATGCAAACAAATGCAGAAGACAGTTGATTTGCTTTAAAACCTTAATGGAAGAAAACAACAAAAGTTTAATAAAATGATTTACAAATTGCAATTCTGAAGCCTATGGCTTCTGATATATTATGTGTTATGTAAATCAGTGGTCCTCAACTGCCGGGCTGCAGACTGGTACCAGTCTGTGGATCAATTGATACCGGGCTGTACAAGAAATCATTAATTATTTCCGCTTTATTTAGTCTAAACAATCTATTAAGAAAAATGACTGTTCTCTCGCTTACGTCTCAGTCACTGGAGTGCCCAAAATGTACGCCCCACCACCAAAATGAGTAAGAAACAGACATCTTTGGGAAGTTTCTTTGCTAAGGGGGAAAGGCCAAGTGAAGGACCCGCAAACTGCCAAGGAATAGATCTGCAACACCTTTGTCAACAAATCAGGTAAGTCCACGATGTCTGTGCAAGAAGATCAACTGCTGACGTTCGCATATCACGTCTTTTCTAGAGTTTGTGCAAGTATGTTATTTCCAATGGAGGTTTGCAGTGCATTATTAACAATTGTTGTTCGAATCATTTTTAATTGGTAAAAATAAATAAGTAAATAAAAGTTTCCTTTTTTTGGAATAACTATAACAATCTTCGATACATCTCTCCTCCTTTTGTTTCTGCTGTCATAAAAATACAATTAATTGAGTTGTAGAATGTTTACAGCTTCAGAAGACCTTGTTTTATTCTTATCCCTTTCGATGTGTTCCTCTTCATGTTTTACTCTCTTCTTGCATTACATTTCTTCCAATCCCACCCCGTCACTATATCTTCAAACCATATTTTTCTCTTAATAAACACCCTCAACCTTCCTTCCAGCTATATTTCCTTCTCCAATCTTGTTCTCTGCTCATCTTCCTTTTTTCTATCTCCTCTCCATCCCTCCTGTCTCTTCTCCACTCCCTTTCCTTCTTCCTCATGAGGTGATCTGGAGGTGAAAATTGGATTCCTGCCTTTCCTCTTAATAGATGTGAATAAATGAAGATGGAAACATACAAAAGGAGGAATGACAGAAAAAAACTTGACACAATCAGTCCTTTCTTCCACCAGGTTCATGTTGGAGGAAGCATAGAGTCATTACATGATTCTGATAAAGTAATATATGACATGTGTGTCACGTTACTTCCAGGTTGGAGATGTGGGAGGTAAGGTGTGGGAGTAAATTACAAGGAAAGAAACTTTATGTCTTTGACTGGCAGAAGCAAAGTGACTTAAAGCAAAAAGACACACTACTGCAGTGCTGACTTATATTAAATATAATCCTGCTATTAAAAGTCGTATGCTTACATACAGCGCCCAAAATTAACACTTAGCATGTGCCAAATGAAAGTCAAAATTGGCTTTGGGATTGGGAGTTACTCACTAGTTGGCTGGTGCCTTTATTAGGAACCACAGGGCCCAAAATGAACTTTAACTCACCTGCCAATGGCAGGGATATTGTGTGCCATAAATATTTCTCCCTGGCTGAAAGCATTTTATACCAGCTTTGAGACTACATTATTTTTATGAATCTTCCCATGATAATAATTTACTTAAGTTTTTTTTTAATGTACAGTTGAAGTCAGAATTATTACCCCCCCTTGAATTATTAGCCCCCCTGTTTATTTGTCTCCCCAATTTCTGTTTAACAGAGAGCAGATTTTTTTCAACACATTTCTAAACATAATAGTTTTAATAACTCATTTCTGTTAACTCATTTATTAGATTTTTGCCATGACAGTAAATAATATTTGACTAGATATTTTTCAAGACACTTCTATACAGCTTAAAGTGACATTTAAAGGCTTAACTAGGCAGGTTAGGGTAATTAGGCAAGTTATTGTATAACGATGATTTGTTTTGTAGACTATCAAAAAAAAATAGCTTAAATGGGTACAATATTGACCTTAAAATCTTTTTTTATAGCCGAAATAAAACAAATAAGACCTTTTCTAGAAGAAAAATATTATTAAACATACTGTGAAAATTTCCTTGCTCTGTTAAACAATTTGGAAAATATTTAAATAAGAAAAACATTCTATATAATTCTGACTTCAACTATAAGCAAGTTTATCAGCACATTGTTAGGTTTGATTGTTACGAAATATGAGAAAAGAGATGAATAAACCTGCACTATTTGTCACTAATAAAGGAGCTGCACAAACATTTAAATTGTTTATTAATTTTTGCTTGACTGTGTTGTGGGCAGTGCAACAACATGTAGTGCTATTGCACTTTGGGGAGGCCTGAGTTTGAGTCCTGACTTACTTTTGTTCTGTAGAGCAACTGTCCTATCATAAAAGGCAAAATAACAACAAAAATCAATCTTGCAAAAAAAGAGAAAAGATTGGCGTGCATTTACATGCAGTAATGGTGAGAATGGGGTGTTTTTCAGCCAATGATTAGCTTCCAGTGAAAGCTTAATGTGACTTTTTTCAATTTCATAAGGTTCCTTTTACAGCATCGATCTTGTAATGTCATTAAAATGCATTCACTTAAATAGACTTAAGCATTCATTTAGTTTTTCAGGCCTAAAACGAGATGAAAGACAAGCGCTAGCGCTGTCAGTACCAGCAGGCTAACGCAGAAACTCCATTGAAAATACTGGAGTAAAATAAACTGTCATATTTTAAAGACATGGTGGGGGAAATGGGATTTAATACAGTGCTTCTTGTCTGTTATGAGACCCACTTTATATTTCATATGTAACCGGCAGTGAAGATCACTGATTTTTAAAGAAATCAGACCTTAAATGTGGCAATTTTATACTGGAAAGACAGTACACCAGAAGTGCTGAGGCTGGCTGGCTGGCTGAAATTTCAAAGTCCATGTGCATATAGCCCATTAGAGGATTCTTAAAAATGTAATGAATAACATATACAAATGTATATTTATGTCGAAATTATACATCACAAAATATGTTTGCAATTTAAAGCATCAGTTTTTTTTTACATATGTTATATAATTAAATATAATTAAAAATGTGATTAATTCAGCGATAACATAATGTGCTTTAAAATCAGTGTTAAAACAACTGCTTTATATTTCATAAAAGTGTGACAAATTTTTCCAAGGATTTCAGGAGGGGAAATGCTTTAAAAAGCATTCACCCCCCAAAAAATTATTCCGTCTTCATTTACTTACCCTTCACTTGTTCAAAACCTACTGTGTTTTTTTAATAAACTCAAAAAAAGATATTTTGAAGAATGCTGGGACACATTGGCTTCCACATTGGCTTCCATGGTATTTTTGTTTTTAACTATGAATGTTGATCAGTACCAACAACCAGCGTTCTTCAAAATATGAAAATATTGTTTAACACAAGAAAGAAACTCAAAGGTTTAAAACCACACAAGGGAAAGTAAATGATGAGGTCATTTCCATTTTTGGGTAAACTACTTCTTTAAAATGTAAATCTTTTAAACATTTAACATCCATGCTGCTCTATTATCTTACTGAGCCCAAACATATAAATGGTAATGCATATAATATAATATAATAATAAAATTATGCGAGTTTTATAGCCAGTGATAAATATACACAACCAGTAAATTTCATCAATTCGCCTGCTGTTTGCAGGTGTGGCAAAAAGTTAATTTTGAACCAAGCTCACATGTCACACGGTGTGGCACAGCAGGAGCTGATGAGGTCACATGATCAGAATAGCACACTTCAGGCAGTTTGTAATAAATACACTCTGAAACTGTCACTCTGGGCTACAACACCTGTCAGAAATTAAACTTGAAAAAAAAAATCATAAATAAAAGAAAGATATATTTTAGATTTAAAACTATACCCACATGTTTGAATGTTCAATAGGTCCTTAAATTACCTGTTTACAATAGGGAACTGATAGAGAGATGAATTCAAATATTGATAATTGGCAGAAAGATGTGGGATACATATTCAGGGCTCAACAATAAGGACTGCCGATGGCCCGAGCCCGGCGTCAGAGACCCTCAGAGAAGTAGATAGGATCTTTATTGGCCCGATTGGGTCAGTGATACCTTGTTACTAAAGTTTTATTTACCTGCAACTATTTGTCAATTGAGTGCAAATAAAGTCTTAGAATTGAGAAACAGTTTGTGCTTTTAAGCCTTTAAATGCTGCCTTCTATGTGAAGTCATAAACACCATATTGCTTTTTGGTTCCTTTTATCTGAATGGATGTTGTAGGCACACTATTTTTTTCTGTAACCTGGTAACAACCAGTACAGCAAAGAGACGGCAACATGACGGCAACTTCAAATTATGAGGCTAAAAGAAAACGTCTGTTTCTATTGTCTTAGAAGCAGACATTTACACGAGTATAACACTACGAAAAAAAATATATATATATGATGTTTTGAGGTTTGCCATCAGTTTGGCAAGTCAGCCACCTTTTGTTTTGCACTATAATACCTGCACATTTTCCATACTGCTATTTTTGTTTGCATAACACCTTGAATTTTGCTCATTATACGATCATTAATATTTTTTAAATATTTAAATTCTAGATTCACAAATGTTATTTTGACACATTATTTAAAACAGGGTAGGCACCTAAAGGTAATTTCCATAATTTTTTTTTTTTACTTTTTAAAGACCTTCACAGAATATTTTAAGACCTCATCGCTACTTCAAGTTCTAATCAGTATCAAACCTTTAGCTCTATAAACAGTTGTTAATAAACAGTTGTAGTTAAACCAATGGAGCACAACCACACAACAAAACTCAAATAAGCTCGAAAGCAAAGCTGGAAAGAATAAATTACATGGTTGTTTTCAGCAACAGGCTTCAGGTACTGTTTAAACTCGTCTTTCTCCAACCAGGAGTACGCAATCTTACATTTTCCCATTTTGCCGTCTGATTCGCTCTATGGTTTTGCTACATGTGGACAGCATCACATTACCTTTCTGAGTTGTTGCAAATTATGTGACCACCGAGACGGAGGAGCTTGGCAGAGGATCGCAACACTATGGACAACGCTTAAACCAAATTTAAGACCTCGTGATTAAGACTTTTTAATATATTTTAAGGCCATAGTTTTTTCATAATTGATTGATCAACTTTTACAACTTTTTAAGACCCTGCGGACACCCTGAATATTATTATTGTTTTTTTTTTTTTTTGGTGGGGTCAGTGAAAACTTTTTCAGGGCAAATAAAAATCTGAACCACTAGGCCAGTAGAAAAAATGCTTGCATTGACCTCTGCATTAACATTTATACTATGTAGACATACACTGACTTTAAAAGCTGTAGAAAAAAAAACATATTTGAAGAAAAACAACTCGCAAGAAATATCTAATTAAAAATGCACTGCAGTAATATAAAATAATAATTCATTGGACTAAATATATAATGGTATTAAAATGATAGGGCATCATCTCTAGTTTCTCTTCAGTGAAGACTTAAAATGTATTTTTGTAATGACATCTTAAAATAGCCTTTATCTTACTGAAAACAGATACAGATTGATGGATTAAACCCAAATGCAAAGAACAGACACTAGAAAAACAGCTGGTGGCCTTCTCCAAACAGAATTTTGACTGAAAGGTAAAGCAAAAAAAATTCAGAAAACATAAAAATTAATAAAGCAGCCTCCTCTCGATATGCAGCAGCAAGGAAGCCTGACACATCTCCTGCTTTCATCTGAGATCACAAGGTAGAAAAGAAAGGGTGAAGCACAGAAAGAATCCAGCGTGAAAGGTGAATGTGCAAAGGACGAACTGCTGTCTGTTTCTTGCTGACATTTTACTGAGTTTGACTTTGTCTTCACAAGAGACTAAAACACATCAGGCAGGAGCTGGCAGAAGAAAAAAACAAAAAAAAACAAAAAACAAACAAACACACCCTTAAATTCCTGGATGACTGAGATTCCAACAACAAAAAAATGCAGGTTAAACTTTCATTATCATAATATGAAAGAAGGTCAAGGCTGAAGTCCTTTTAGCAGCGGATGAGCAGGACTTTAGATGTGCCACGTTTGTGCAGAGTCTTCACCTGTGCCAAAACACAAACACACACACCTATGTGTGCGTCATTCTCTTCCCCCCTGCGGCACAAGCTCTCCGGCTGTCACTCCTCATCACTCTTTTAAGCTAAAGCCCAGAAATCCTTCAAGTCACCGATACAAGAATGTCATTTTTTTCTTTTTGAATGTGCCCCTAGGACTGTGTGTTGGAGTTTTTGTTGTGGTGCATTTGTGCGTTCTGTCTCAGTTCACTCAAAAAAAATACAAATAAATAAATAAATAAATGACTTGTGATTTCCTGTGCAAGTATTTTAATGAGTATGGACACCTCTCTCTCTGCCTGCCAAGCGTGAAATCCTCACTACAGGCAGCTGGTATATTTAGAGGTGAGGTAACACTTCAGAAGTGCACTCAAATAAACGAATCCTCACCTACCTTACACTGCATACACATTAACTTCAATAAAGTCCAGTAATAATAAAAAAAGTTTACATATTAAATGTTGTTTTTCTCAGAACCATATTGAAAACTCGAAAGGCCTGCTCAAGCTATTATTATGAAAATGATGAAAACAACAACAACATAAGCAGATATGTTTTTTAATAAGACTAAAAACAAAACAGTGTGCAATTTGGCCAAAAATATTATTTTTTTAACAAGCACATAGTTTAAGATAACTGATATTTATAACAACAAACTATATGTATTTGTACTACTGTAAAAATAAATACAAATTAGTTTATGAAAGTCTTAAAGGTGCTGTATGCAAGTTTTTGACTCTTCTAAAGCATAAAAATACCATAATATGTGTGCAGATATTTAAGAAACATCCCAAGTAAACATACTTGTTTGACTGAAAAACAATGCTGAAGTCAGATATTCTGCTTTGAGAATGGTTTTTCCGTGCCTGAATGCTGTCTTTGTTTAGGTAAATTTAACATGCACAATGCCAGTTTAGCCAATTATAATTCAGCACCCCAGGTTGTCTTATTGGAAAACAGCATATTTCATTCATTTATTCACTCATTCAGAAAGGCTCTGAAAGCATGTGTTCGTGACCGAAAATGTTCCACATGAGGTTATTATTAGCAAATAATATAAATGTTATGAACGTAAACATTAGGTGAGCAGGTTACATTGTAACCACGTGTCCTAACAACACGCTTCATGACGAGATACGCAGTGATGAGCAATTTGGCTGTTTGCACCAGACGAAACACAACAGAAATGTAAATACAGCCTTTCAGAAGCACAGAATATTCACTCACTCACAAAACAGTAAGGTTTAGAATCTATTTAATACATGTTAACCCTCTTTAACATCATTAAATGTAGATGCTGATTCACTCATATGTGTTTAGTTCTAAAGTTCAATTTCAAATTTTTTTTTGTATTTTCAAGATCTGAGGTGAACTATCTGCTGCTGCTTTCAGTATATGGCAATAAATGTCATGTAAAATGGCATTTAAACTCACATTGTTAGCATTTAACACTGAATAAAGAACACAAGGTTTACCTGAGGTGATCACTGGTTTCTGTTGTTTAGCTGTGAGAACTAGAAGCCGTTTCTAATATCTCAATTCAAGGTGTTGGTTAGAACCAAAACACTTTTAATATGGAAAATATTCCCTCTATCGCGTGTCGTTGCTTTTATTTAGAACAGTTTAAATCACTCGCTCTTGTACTCAATCTGGCAACCTGCATTTCCAGATTATTTTAGCAAGATAATAACATTTCCTTCTGTAACAATTAAAGACAATTATTATAACAAAAATTAAAACTACAATTTAATTTACATTGTTAATGTAACATGAATAAAATGTACAATTACTAACTAAATCTAACACTAACCAATGTATATAAAAAAAATAAAATAAAAAAAAGTGCTCAGGGTAGCTTAAATATCGTCTTGGTGCTCTTTGGCTAAGGGATTCATCAGAATAAACAGCAAAAATTAGTTCAAGGCACTCAAAAAAATCAGGCACTATTCCTAGGAATAGCCAGGTCAATAATAGTTTTTTTTTCATATTTTTCCCCCTTTTTGGAGTGCCTTGGACTGATTTTTGCAGTTTTTACTAATAAATGTATGTTGGTTCTTATTTCTTTATTTACAAAGGTTTAACAAATGGGTGGCATGGTGGCTCAGTGGTTAGCACTGTCGCCTCACAGCAAGAAGGTTGTTGGTTCAAGTCCCAGCTGGGTCAGTTGGCATTTCTGTGTGGAGTTTACATGTTCTCCACGTGATGGCGTAGATTTTCTTTCGGGTGCTCCGGTTTCCCCCACAAGTCCAAAGACATGTGGTATAGGGGAATTGGGTAAGCTAAATTTTCTGTAGTGTATGTCTGTGTATGGTTGTTTACCATTGATGGGTTGCAGCTGAAAGGGCATCCGCTGCGTAAAACATATGCTGGATAAATTGGCGGTTAATTTCACTGTGGCGATCCTAGAATAAGAGGACTGTCGAAAATAAAATGAATGAATGAATGTTTTTTTTTTCTGATAAGACTAAAACAGTGCACAATTTGGCCAAAAAAATATTTTAAAGCACATATAACATATATTACAACAAACTGTATTTATTTGTATAATTAGTTTATGGAAGTATTAATTTCTAGATTATTTTAGCTAGAAAATAACATTTGGTTCTGTAACAATTAAAGACAAATTATTACAACAACAAAATAAAACTACTTTTTTTATTTACATTGTTAATTTTACATGAATTAAATCTAACATTAATACATTTATGTTGGTGCTGCTCATTTAACTAATGAGCAGCACGGTGGCTCAGTGGTTAGCACTGTCACCTCACAGCAAGAAAGTGGCTGGTTCGAGACCCGGGTGGGGTCTTCACCACAGTCCAAAGACGTGCTATAAGTGAATTGGGTAAGCTAAATTGTCCATAGTGTACAAGTGTGGGAATGAGTGTGTATGGGTGTTTCCCAATATACTGGGTTGTGGCTGGAAGGGCATCCGCTGCATAAAACATATGCTGGAATAGTTGATGGTTCATTCCGCTGTGGCAACCTCTGAAATAGAGACTAAGCCATAGGGAAATGAATGAATAAATGAATGTTTAACCATCAAACTTCACTTTGAAAAGTAATAATGATTGCACTAATTTCATTTTATCTTGATAACATATTTCATTTTATTTTGATTAACTGCACAACCTTAATTATAGCATCCACAACAATTGAAGATAATGTGCTTTACTTTAAATTCTCAAACTCATTAAGGGGATTTTGACTGCCTGCCAATGCTTTCATTGTTCATTAGCTAGAAGAAATAAAAACAGCTTTGGAAAAAGATTCCAATCATGCGATTACTTCCAATCATTGTTACATTCTCATAAAATTAAATGATTATTAAAACTTTATAGCTTTTAGTATTATCATTTATGGTGTGCACAAACTCTTATGAATTTTTCCTTTTTTTAACAGCAGCTAGCAGTTACGTCCTGTTGTTGAATATATTCTGTCTCAAAACACAGCAAAAGCAAAGAATGATTCATGTGTCCAAGAGGCATCTCTCCTCCCATTGAGAAATACAGAGACCACAGCTCACCCTCTAATCACACACAACACACAGCCAAAGCAGTAAAAATAAATTTAGTTTTTACTGGGCAAGGTTGGACAGGGAGGGGCGACAGCAGGGTCAGGAACTCAACACTGCAATCCACAAGCCCAAACCTTAAATCTGAGAAGATACAGATCCGTATACATAAACACAGTTTATTGATTCTCGAAATGAAATTTATGGGGACTGTACACACACAACAGAGCTACAGCCAGAGAGATGCAAAGACAGAAGAAAGATACCAGAACCAAGCCATTTTCTCAGATCTAGCCTGTACGTCAAAACTGAACAAGCAAAACCACGTTTAGACGACGACAGATATAGCCTATGATTAGTAAGAAAGACCAGCGCCTAAAACTCTCGCATCACAGTTAACTCTTAAATCACTCACGGTTTCAGCACTGTGAACGATGAAAATTAGGTTAAGGTTAGTAGCAGTTTAGGTTTTTTTTTTTTTTTTAGACAGACAAGATAGAGTAAAACCCAAAGTATACTTTATGTATAGTGGATCAAAATGCATCAAGCACATATTTCACCATCAACAATATGAAGAACTATTACAATATAGAATTTTTTACCTGTTAAATAAATTAGCATATGATCTAAGCTAGAAGTGGGAAAATCGAATATGCTTTAAGGCAAAGCAAAACGCACATGGCATTCGAATTCACATGTTTTCATCCACTGTTTCTATAAACTGCACTAATAGTCTAATATATGGAATAGTGAATAACGGTATAGCAAGCGATTACAGAGTCAGTTAAAAACAATTTAAGTATACTGTGGGTGCAAGTCTGAATGGGTGAACCATGATATTAGATTGGAAGAAGATTTAAAACTGCCAAATAGGATTGGGACAATAATCGTTTTAAGGTTTACTGCAGTTTGGAAAAGTCAAATTTTTAAAACTGCCAAATTTTCTGCTATATTGTTCATAAGGTTTGTGGGAGATTTTTTTATTTACTGTTTTTTGTTGTTTTTTTGACAACAGTATCTCCAGCAGAAAAGATATCCAAAAATGCCATTTTTAATTGTAAGGAAATCTGTGTTTTTGAAACTAATGAAAACAGCAGAAGAAATTATTCATTTGAATGATTTAGCCTGACATGTTTACTGTAACTAAATATTTTAAATGTTTCTCAAAATAAAATATATTGTGTTCAAAGGGGAAAAGGTTTTGCTTTTTACCCAGACATTTAAAATGGATATATTTTAGAGCAGTAATCACAATACCGAAAAACGTGATATTTTAACCAATCATATCATCAAAATCTTATACCGGTCCATGCCTTTTGCCAAATTTTATTTTCCTATACAAATTACAAGCTGTAATTACTGCCCTGGCACATATTTTTATCTGTTCAGTAAAACAAATGACTTCAACTGAACCTATGCATGACTTATTTATTTTAGCAATATCTGCCGGCCTGCCACATCAGTTGTCAAAGTTAAATGTCAATTTTCTAATTATTCAGTCACATTCTTGTATATTTTCATGCATATTGCAATAAGTGCTTTATGAATAAATGTGAACTGACCTAAACGACATAAAATGTTACATTTCACGAAAAAATAAATCAATTTTTTCACAGGTCTTTAAGATGATGCACAAAACCCATTGAAATGCCTTAGGTGACTTGACAAAGGCTTACGTGTTAAAATATCTTATTTAAACAGACTGATGAAGCATTAGTTGTAAACCGGTCAACAAACTAGTGTAAAGTTTAAATAAAGGTGCAGGAATGAGGATTGAGAAGAGCGGAAGCCCGATAGCGGTCATCTTCCGTATCATCCAGCATCAGTGCTGCATCCTCCAGCAGCCCACCGGGCCCCCACCCACCACCACCACAACACAAGCGCTCAAATCCAGGGCGCACGACACGCCAGGACAAAAGACTGCTTTACTCGCTGTTTTCACGGCCCGGTGTGTACTAGAGCTCGTAAACAGAGCCGCGAGGTAGAAACCGCTTGAATAGAGAAGAAAGCGCATGTAAAACCTCCGCGGGTGGAGGAAACCAGGCGGCGCGATATAAAACGGGTCTCAAGACCTCTCTAAACGTCCACAATTAAGGTTACAGAGAAACGAGGGGAGGCGACACGCCGACCCCGAAACAAGCACAGTAGCTGCATCCCTTATGTACGACTAAAGACGGAATATAAACACACTCGCGCGCCCTCGGTCACATTTAAAAGCACACACACACACACGCACACACACACACGCACATATACATACACTCTTTAACGCGTTAATATTACAGCTACTTACATGTATGCTGGCGAGAGTGGCGAGGACCTGGACGTTTTAAGGACGGGCACGGGAAATTTCCAGCTGACGGGCGAACCGCTTTTCCATTTCAAAGGCATGTTTTTCCAGTCAGCACCTCTGAGATACAGCGCGAAAGAGAAGAACCGTCAAGAGCGAGTCCATGAAGAAGCGGCCAGCGCGGGTTTCCATCCCCGTCAGTCCCTCACCAAGCGCAGGGAGGAGGAAGACCAAAGAGGAGGATCAGCCGCCGACACTGGCAGCTCTGAGGCAGTGCTTCTCTGATTGACGGAGCTCCGCGTTTGATTCCGCAGAGAAGGAAACCGTGAGGAATGACACTTTAAGCCTGAGCCGAGAGCTGAAAAGCAGGTGTGCCTGAGCTGAGCATCATCATCTGAGAAAGAGAGAGGGATGATGATGATGATGATGATGATGATGGAGGGTGGGAAAAAAAATAGGCACCGTCGCGTCCGGTCAGCACAGGGAAGAGGCATGCGCGGTTGGTGCACTGGATGTTCAGCTGAATGCAGGCTGATGTGGCAAGCCGAGTTAACATGTACGCTGTAAAAAAATCCGTAATTTTACGGTATATTTCTGGCAGCTGGGGTGCCGGAAATAAACCGTAAAATAACGGCCCTTCAAATACAGAAATTTACTGTAAAATAATGGACATTAAATAACAGAAATGTACTTAAATTTTAATTTCTAGTAAATTTCTGTAATTTATTGTCCATTATTTTACAGTAAATTTCTGTAATTTATGCTTGCCAATTGTTGTTGCTTTTAATAGCTTAACTACACTGTAAAAAAATCCAGGTTGCATAACATTTTAAGCTGAATCAAATTAACTTTTAACAAGTCCATTGAACTTATGTTAAACTGACTTAAAAAAAAGCTTGTGTAACAAAAAATTAAGTTTGAACGTGATTAACTTAGTTTAATAAGTTACAATAAACTAAAACATATGCTGTCAGGACTAATTAATCGTATATTATTTTAGTGTAGTAACTGCCAGTTAGTACCATTCATATATTTAGGTAGGGTTTTGCTACTGGCTTCTACTAGCTTCAGTAATATACATTGCTATCAGTTAGCATGTTTTCCAAACATTGCTTTCTATTCAGTATTGGAGCTGTTCATTAGTACTGTATGTTTGCCAATAGTGCCTTCTTGCCACCTGCACCTCTCCATGTGAACCAGACACCTTCTTATAAGCACCCCATAATTCTTGGAAAACACTGAAGAATTCTGAGTGTGCATGACAATAGGACCCACTCACTCCTCTGTATTCTCAAAAATACATAAATAAATAAATAAATTTAACTTAAACTTGTCATAATCTTTGGATTAAAGCATCTTCTAAATCAGGGATGTCCAAACTTTTTTCTTATACAGTATGAAGGGCCAAAAACCATTGAGGGTGGTGGACTGAAGCTAAATATATATTGTATTACATTAAAAAAGTAAAAAATTACATTTAAAGTTGCCATTAAAGTTGTAAAATATAAAGTAAAATACTTTAATCATATTAATAATGATATATATTTTTTTACATTTTATAATGTACTTCTTATAATAAAATCATATACAAATCTCATTTAAAACACAGTTCAAATTTAATTTTACTCAATATTAAAATATGTCTCCTAATAGTGTTTAAAGCAATGTGCCACACATATATACATCAGCATTAAAAAAAATGTTTTAGGGTTTCATTACCCTTTAAAAATCAAATTAATTTACAATATTTCATTGAAACATTTAATTTCAGTTTTGCTTTTTTGTAGCTCAGAAAATGAACAAAAAAACAAACAAACAAAAGGTTATGTTAAATTAGAAGTGACAATCTCTGTGTGGAGGGATTCACCCCAACCTTTCCCATCATTTGTCTCCATCTGATTGGTTGGCGGGCCAAATCAAAGGTTACCATGGACCAACTTTGGCCCGCAGGCCCTAGTTTGGGCATCTCTTTTCTAAAAAAAAATAAATGTAAGTAATGTAAATGTAACTTAGTAATGAAAATTTGTACCACAGTTTATTAGTAATGGTTTTAGTTTTTTAATGGTTTATGTGTTTTCCAACTGTTGTTTTACTTGTACCAGTTTGTTAGTACTACTTAAAAAAAATCAATGTAGTCTAATAATCATAATGAATCTTTACTACAAGCATTCATTTAGTTATTAAAACAATTTACAGTAGTTTCCTTATAGCAACACACTTTCTATAAATTTCTACTTAAAATAATTTTAAACTAATGTTCGTATCGAATCCATTAAGTAATCATTAAGATAAATTATTAGATGTGATGATTTATAAAGCAATTATCAAAACAAATGTTATTAACTGGGACAGACCCATGTTTTTCATAGCAGTGTTCATTTATAATGATTTTTAAAAACTACCTAAATACTTGGAAGAGTTATTGGTTACTAATAAAAAGTACCAATTGGTACATGTTGGATAGTCACAAGTGACCAGCTGATGAATAAAAAGACCACCAGTTGGAATTCAATGACATAAAGCTGTAGTTTACTATGAGTGACATTTGACTGTCACTATTTGGAAAGCAAAAAACAACACTAATCTCTATATGTAATAATAAGAAAAGATGGCAAATATTTTTGAGAACAGACAATTAAGATTAAAATGGCTTGCCATAGCTGACTGAGCCGAGAGCTCAGTGCTCAGATAAGAGTTTAATGACCTGGTATAAAATACAACACGACTGCAGACATGAGAAATTTCAAATCCCAGTACAATTCTCCTGAACATTAAAGAGCACCAATCCTGTTCCTTGATGTTACGTAATGGTCAAGAATTTCCTACTGATGTCCATTATGAGAGACAGGTCTTTTCAAAACATCTCTAGCTAGGCGGCGCAAGCAGGGCAAAAACTGTACCGCGGGGCTCTTCACCCACTGCCGTGACAGCACATGTCAAAGAGGAGACCGAGAGGAAAAGAAAGAGCTTCCACATTCATTTCTGCGATTATGTCCGTCTTCGTTAAAAGTGCTGACAAGAGGTCAGAGTCGATGTCCTTTCGCTTGTTCAATCGCTTTCTGGATGTGCTACAACATTTGAAAATGTGACCAAGTGTGGTTTGCGCTCTCTGTTGTTTAGTGTCGTTCACCATGCATCTCTCGCTTTCTCTCTCTCTGTCTGTGAGCGACATGCGGTGGACTTATGAGGTGGGGCTTTTCTGTTCCCTCAGTTTTTTTTTCAATATATAATTTATACAATGTATAATTTAGTTAAATGTTTGTTTACAGAACAATGAATCTAATTAATCTACTTTTAAAAAAATAAAACAGTTAAACTTTAGTCAATGGACTTTAAGGAGTCCCTTTAAAAAACAAACAAATAAAAAAGTATTTATTACCAAAATCTGTTTCAACAATATTAAGCAGGACTGCTCTCAGCACTAACACCCACATTTATGTATATTTTTGAAATTAAAATGTTTGAAAGAGATTCTTCTTGTGGCAAAAAGACTCTAACAAAGAACTGGCTTAAATACTCATTGTTGAAACGCAAGTAGTGGTTTGAGAATTGAAGGAATTCAGGTAATGGAAAGACTGACATTTATCTTGAGGATGAAAACTGATATTATCGTGAAGAGTTGGGGAAAATGGTTGATATATAGGAATATAAATTCATCCCCATTTAAGTGAATTGGAAAAGATATTGCAATCTTATGCATTTGGCTTTTCTTTTTTTTTACATGCAAGTTTGTGGTGCATATATAGGCAATTAGGTATGTGCATATTGATATACGTGTATGCATGTAATGCTATACACTCATCGGCCTCTTTATTATGTACACCTGTTCAACTGCTCAGTAACACAAATTTCTAAATCAGCCAATCACATGGCAACAAGTCAAAGCATTTAGGCATTTAGACATGGTTAAGACGATCTGCTGCAGTTCAAACCAAGATGATCTACTGGGATTTTTACGCACAACCATGTCTAGAGTTTACAGACAATGGTCAGAAAAAGAGAAAATATCCAGCGAGCAGCAGTTCTGGGGGCGCATATGCCTTGTTGATGCCAGTGGTCAGAGGAGAATGGCCAGACTGGTTTCAGCTGATAGAAAAGTAAAAGTAACTCAAATAACCACTCGTTACAAGCGAGGTATGCAGAAGAGCATCTCTGAATGCACAACATGTCCAACCTTGAGGCAGATGGGCTACAGCAGCAGAAGACCACACCGGATACCACTCCTGTCAGCTAAGAACAGAAAACTGAGGCTACAATTCACACAGGCTCAACAAAATTGGACAATAGAAGATTGGAAAAACGTTGCCTGGTCTGATGAGTCTCGATTTCTGCTGCAACATTCGGATGGTAGGGTCAGAATTTGGCGTCAACAACATGAAAGCATGGATCCATTCTGCCTTGTATCAACGGTTCAGCTTGGTGGTGGTGGTGTAATGGTGTGAAGGATATGTTCTTGGCACACTTTTGGCCCATTGGTACCAATTAAGCATCATGTCAACACCACAGCCTACCTGAGTATTGTTGCTGACCAAGTCCATCCCTTTATGACCACAGTGTACCCATCTTCTGATGGCTACTTCCAGCAGGATAACACACTGTGTCATAAAGCGTGAATCATCTCAGATTTCTTGAACATGTCAATGAGTTCACTGTACTCAAATGGCCTCCATAGTCACCAGAGCTCAATCCAATAGAGCACCTTTGGGATGTGATGGAATGGGAGATTCACATTATGAATGTGCAGCCGACAAATCTGCAGCAACTGTGTGATGCTATCATGTCAGTATGGACCAAAATCTCTGAGGAATATTTCCAGTACCTTATTGAATCTATGCCACGAGTCCAAGCGGGTCAAACCCGGTACTAGTAAGGTGTACCTAATAAAGTGGCCAGTGAGTGCATGTTAGCATGTTTTTTCTGTATCATAAAAAGCTAAATTAAAAAAAACAAAGTGGATAAAAAAAAGTTTCACTCTCAATCCCTTTCTTGAGCTGCAAAATGAACATGAACAATTCTGCAATAATGACTGAAGGAAATGCTGAAAAATAAAACAATATGCCACAACAGAAATAAATTACGTTTTACTATTCATGAAAATAAAATGCAAAATCACTGCTTGTTTTAATCAAGGTGCAGCAAACTATAATAAGCTGTCCAAAAAAAAATATGGAACCAAGTATTAACCCCAAACTTTTCACTTCTTTCAGAACTGTTACACATTCTAATCTTTATTATTACATAAAAATGCAATGACAAAATCATCAGCAACAAACAATTCTGATGCAAATCATTTTAGGTGTTTTTTTTTTTCCTTTCCAGCCATATCCAATTCAACAACAAAAAATAATAATTTCACCAGGACATTAGAGATGACAGGCGGTTAGGCGTACGCGTGGCAAGTAATATCAGCTTTTGCAGCTAAAAGCAGATGCTTCATACTCATCCAAAATTATTGTACAGTCACTGTTGGCAGCCCTTCTGAACATCTATGTGCTCCAAACATCTGTGACCATACTCTAATCTGTTTGACAACAAGTCTGGCGCATATTTACACTCAACAACAATACAAACCAGTTATATACAGTATATATACAGTATATATATATATATATATATATATATATATACGACAACCAGTTCAAAAGTTTAAATGGCCTGCAATGCATATCCTGTTATAAGCTCTACTTACAGATAGAAAGATCATCAGAGGCCATAAGTGGGTTAATTCGAAAAGTACAGGTCAGGTAACTTCACACACAAAGCAATTTTCTCCTCACAGGTAAACATAACACACCACAATTAGTGCACATTAAAACCACCAAGGAATATACACCATTCATTTCCCAGTTACAATGATGGGGAAATAAAAAAAAGGAGCGTTTTAAAAGGACACAGAGCCTGTAGCTGTAAGCCTGCAGCTCAGAGCAGATGCGTCACTGTCTGAAGTGATATACTGGACAGTGAATCTGTTAACAGAAGCTTTCATTAGGAGTTAATCAGTGCAGGAACACTAACGGAGACAACAGCAAATTAACCACTCGCAAAATAAAAATCAATGTTTTTTTTTTCTGTAGCTTACTTCTGACTCGCCCCCACCATCCTCTTCAGCTACTATGGATTCTCCATTAAGGTATTACAGATAATGGTGACCGATTAGAGGGCAAGCGAAACGGAACGGAGAAGCTTAGCATGGTGTCATTGTCTTTCTTTGAGCTATTGAGATTTAAATCTGGAATCCGGTTTGTGACCCCATCAAAGGCCACCCACAACCGACTGACAGTGATATGAAAGAAATTTCATTGGCATTTCAAGACATGACAATTTTTCATGTTTGAGATGGGTAGACAGGTAAAACAGCAGTATCTCAGAGGGGCTTTATGGATGCCATGTGTTGAATGCGATTTATCCAAGTTCCTTTAAGGCAAGTCATTTCACTCGACGGCCATCTTTGAAACACCTCTCGGGCAGTATGCTCGGGCATTCTGTTTGAATAGGGAAACATCAAATTCTCCAAAACTGTTTGTCAAGCTTACGATTACATTTCAGATTTCAAATCACAGATAAAATTAAGCAACAATGCTCTCATAAGTTTCGTTTCTAAACGTCCGAATCAAACAAAATCTTTATTTTTTCAGGTTGCTCGAGCTAATGCGCATCCACACTTGAAAGGAATGAGATCACGACACCAATCTCATTTATGGCCATTCTACACATCATCATCCTCTGAATCATGATCGTCTGATCATGCTGGTCTTATGAAGTAATCCACAACTTAATCTTAACGGTGAATCTCCGTCAGAAATGACAGCAACTCTTTGCTTGCAACTTTGTGGCCGTTTAAGTAGTTGGTGTCATGTGAATTGCGTTTGACAGGATTGGCTGTACCTCACGTTGGTTTTATACAGATTACAAAACCAAAAATACTTTTGTTTTTAAGTGTAGTTGGTTCATTTAAAAGCAGAGATTCCTAGCTTTATTTGGATATGTTACTTATATCTGTAAAGCAAGTATTCGCTGAGATTCCAGTGCGTTTGTTGACCACAGAAAAAAAAAAAAAAAGATTTCTGCTCTGTCTGGTCCGAGCCTTCCCCCCTAGAGAAACGTCAGTCTTTAATGATCAATGATCCCATATCGACCGTTACACTTTTTCCTATTTAAAACTATACGAGTGACACGTCTTGTGTATTCTATAGTCTTTGGATTTATACACGAGCAGTGGTCAATTTGGACGTAGCAGCTCAGGTTCATCCAAGAAGACATGCATAAATACAGTCAGTGAACACACAAAAATGTATATGTAAATTCTTTGGCTGGATATTTATACTCTGACTCTTAATTTAATTTGGCTTAATGTAATCTGACTATTTGATTAATTTGGGATACTACAAATTAGGGCTGCACAATATACCCTTACAGCATCGACATCGCAATGTGTGCATTTGCAATAGTCATGTCGCAGGATATGCAATGAGTTGGGATTATAGTCATTCAAAAACCACAGGTAAAACACACAAGATTTGAGAAGACACTGCAGAATTGAACCATAAAGTAAAGTTTTAAAGTAAAAGTTTATCATCTGCATGTGTTTGTAAAGCCTGTGACTATGTGAGCATTTTAAGAGAGTTTAAAGCATTTTACTAGTGCATAAAGAAGTCTAATAAAGATAAATTTTATTGAATTGTTTATGTGATGAAGACTATGCAGTGTTATTTTTCATTTGGTTATTAAATTTCTGTACCTGAATACTGTTACTTTCTCCAGAAAACCATAAAGCATGGTTTGTTTCACTTTAATATTTGCTCCATTGTGTTTATTTATGACTGTAGTTTGTTTATTATATAAATATATTAAATTACATAAACATCTATTTATATTTTATATCCCCACAAAATCATCCCAATCAATTTAAAGTAATCACTTTCCAAATGGAGCCATTTAAGTCATCTGTTGAAAAAGATAAAGGTGCTATCTGCGTTCTGAATGATTTTGAGATATTGAGGTTCAAAGTTTTTGCATTACATAAAGCAAACAATGTGTGTGTAGAATTTGTTTTTTTAAATAAAATGTCTTAAAATGTAAACAACTTATAAAAAAAACATCCCATAATGTAAATAAGTTGTCATTTAATAAGAATGTCAATAACTCAATTTTGACCTTTAACCTTATAATTCTAAGATGACGAAATAAAATTGCAGAGGAAAAAAAATATTGCTATGTAAATGTTTTCAATATTGTTCAGTTCTAGTACAAATTGTAGGCTGAATACGAAAGCTTTGGAACCCACTGTTTCCCCAACCATTGTGTTGGGTGGTGTGTGTCGTAAAATATGTCGAGTCAACCAGATAGAAATCAGTGCTGCTGTGCTGTGCGTTCAGTGTGTGGCTCATTGTCTCAACACGCATTTAGATAAAGCCTGTTTTAACTAGGCTTTGTGAGATGTATCAGATCGCAAAACTTCTAATGCACAGATGCTCATCTGTGCCCTCTTTCATTATTTCCATCAAATTGTTCAAATAGCTATTAAACAACACGACAGAAATGTGTGCTCTGATTTATATATATATATTTTTTTTTTTTATTTTATCTAAAGGTACCCCACAAAATTGATTTTAGACTAACACACACCAAACAAAACCTGATTGGTCAGCCACTAATCTAAATGCCTCTGACTGGACATTTATAAGAAATGTGAGATTGGTCATTTTAAACTTAAAGGTCACCTATTTTACCCCTTTTTCAAGATTTAAGAGAAGTCTTTTGTGCGTCGGATAAACAGCACATTGACAAACATGAAAGCAGATCTCACGTAACATTTGTGAGAAATACAACAGTAAGAACTTTCCTAATGATTAATATTTGATGTATTTGTTGTGGAGTTGCAACGATGAGTCGCACACAGTGTCGTTACAAGGATCACGCACGAACGCGCGCACACACAGTATGCGCGTTTAGCTTTACACCATTTTTGCACGCAAAAGTGACAGGATACACATTAATATCCACTGCTGTATAGATATCCATTATGTTAATGTACAAAATAAACCTGATTTAACATCCACAAAACCGGGACTGAAGCGTCCTCTTTTATAATTGTCCTATAATAGTATAATTGCATGAATATGGTAAAATCGCTGTAATTCATTAATTTATGTAATTCATGCAAAACTTTTTAAACTTGTAAAACTTATTCCTGATCATATTTGATGACTGATGATCACAGAGAGCTTAACAGATCTTTTATTCCCGGTTGCTTTGTGCACATGCTGTCTTGTTAATATAATTATACGTGTTACTATGGAGACATGTTTATACACGGCTGTCAATCAATACGGTGGGCGGGGAAACCGCACTCCTGTCACGTTGCGGTGGGCCTCAAAATGGGAGAGATTTGGATCCTATTTTAACATCAGGATAGAAAATAAAGACTTATTGTGTTTCTATCACTCTAACGTGACTGTGAACACACTATACCTACACACAGTTCTGTCCAAACAGCTTACAAAAGATGATTTTCATCATAGGTGCCCTTTAAAAGAGAAAAAAACACTCAAGCCTGCACATAATTTATCAGCAAGTGACAGAAATGTTGAAAACAATAAACATTAAAAAAACTTAAGACTTCAACAACTTAATCAATTTTAAGATCCTTTACATTTATTAGCCATGTAGCAGAAAATTGATTCAAAAGGACTGACAAGTATGCCACAAATGTGTAATCAATACAAATCAATATTTATATTTATCCATATATAGAATGTTCATAATTATTTACTATTGTGTCATTCAAAGTCTATATGTGTGCTGCAAGTCTTCCCAATCTTTATGCAAGGAGACTGGATATTTGTTTGGGAACTATTCTTTTAAAATAATTTAATAAAGCACATTTGTTGAATGTAAAATCCATTGGCTTCAAAACACCATACAGTACAGTATATGCATTGCATATCAGCTCACATTATTTTTCTCCATCTTTCACACACAGACACTAAAGGCAAATGGCTGGCAAAAAAAACAGTCAAGTCCATTAACGGCACAAATCCCAGCTAATTCCATTAGTTAAGCAAATATCATCCTATAGCACAGCCAACAGCAAGAGACGAACCAAGACAAATGTGTGACACGACACTGTGTAATAATGTGAGCTAGTGAGAATGAGATGTGCAGTTATAGAAAGGAAGGAAAAGTACAGAGAATATAATAAGGATTTCAAATAGTAGTAAAACCCACACACACACAAGCAGGTTTGTTTTTGTGAACTGTGGGGACATTATATAAGTGTAAATGTTTATATAATATACAAACACCCTACATCAACCATACATTGTAAAACTGTAACTGTAAAAAATCTGTAACCTGTTAACAGTAAGTACATTTAATATACAAGTTAAATAAACGTACACTGACTTTCCCAGAATTCCCTTAATGACACTTCAATTTTTAGGCATCATTGTTGACATTACTATGATCTTTATTTTTTCTGTTATGTAGATTTGATAAATATTGTTATTGCATTTCTTTAATTGTATGTGTGTTACTTGCATACCATGATGATTAATGATTAAGTAGTGTTTAGTTCAGTTGTGATAGTGTTTCTCTGTTTGTGGGAAAGATCTTTATGATGAGCACTGGTTCATTATATGACTCTCATCCCCACATGCCTATGGTTGTGTTTTTAATCGGTGTAACAAAAGGTGCGATGTGTAGATGTTAGTACTTCAGAACATTGGCGCATAACAATAAAAATAGATTTGGATGTAAAGTGTTCCACAGTAATGCATTACTGTATTCTAATTACATTTTTGGGAACGCAGTAATGTAACGCATTACATTTTAAATTTGTGTAATATGATTACAGTTACTAAAGTCAACATAATTGCGTTACCTGCGTTACATTACAATCACGTTTTCCGCTGCAACGTCAGTTAATAAGCATGCGCTTTTACATTGCTGAAGAACACAAGCTGAAACAGTTGCTGATGAGAGTGTTGCTTCTTCAAGTGGAAATACAGACATTATGTTGATTTCGTAAAAACTAAAATATTACTGTGAAATGCAGTCTATGTCCAGTCTCTAAAGAACTTTCCATTGCTTTTATCTCGACCAGCAACTCGTTCAAGCACTTGAACAGCAAAACAGGCTAAATTGGATTTTTGTGCTGGATTGGGAGAATGTGAATGTGGAGAGAACCTTAGCTGCTACTGGGACCGTTCACATATTGCATCTTTTGTGCGCACACATTTTTTCAGATGCACCAGTTAAAACCCACGAGTCACATGACAAGAACTGACCAATCAGCTTCATACTTTGTAAGGAATAAACACATTTCAGCAGACTAATTACCTCAGACAAACACAGAACACACAAACACTGCAGTGATTTTGCATACTATGGATGTCGATAGTAACATGCATCCAGTTTTCTTCAGGTCTTTTTTTGTGTTTAAAAAAAAAAAGACAAACAGTTTGAAACACGTGAATGATGAAAGAATTTTAAGTTAAGTCTTTTGAATATGTCAAGCTGCTGTGATCAACCCAATGCAATATTTTTTTGTGAATTTAAATTACTGAAAGAGCTGCAGTAGTTTGTATTCTTATAGGTATATTTTATATGTTTTAAAAGTAACTTCAAAGTAAAGTAATTAGTAATCGCTTAAAGAAGATAGTAAAAGCTTAAAGAAAATTACTTTTTACATTAATGATGCTCTGATCGACTGGAAATCAGTATCGGCCGATAAGACTCAATCGGTACTCGCCAATCTGGCCAATCTTATGAACCGATTGTAAGGATTTGTTAATGAATTTACAAGCAGAGGATAAGGTGATGAAAGTGAGTGAACAAGAGAACAGATTGAGAGAGGGACAGTGATGTTCTAAGTATTACATTGGCTAGGTTAACTTATTATGCATCAATTATGCGCTCCAAACTTTGTCTTCATTGAAACATGTTGAATTCATCTTCCATCATTTGCAATGTTTCTAAATTGCATTGTTATCCTTTCCTACCATTTTTTTTTATCTGTTTTAGCTATTATTTTCTGTAAAACTCCCTCTGACCATGACATGTCTACACTAAATGGTTATAAAGGGATTATATGCAGCATCCTTAATTTATTCTCTTAGGTAAGGAGAAAACTCCACTTAAGTATCATACTTAGAGGGAAAATTAGCCTTTTTGCATTATAAAGCTTGAAGCATCAGAATCGATACTCGGTCACAATGACAAGGAATCTGTACTCTGTATTGGCTAGAAAAATCCTGATCGAAGCATCCCTAGTAATCAGATTACAATTTTACAGTAGTAGTCAGTAATTTGTAATCAATTACTTTTTTAAAGTAACTTGCCCAACACTGACTATAAAGCAGAGAGCTACTTTCCTAAACATTTCAGCGTAGATGATATAAAGCTGTGGATACTCATATCAATATAGCATAGTTTTTGTGACACTGTAGAATAATAATTCATATTTTTACATTACAGTGTGGGGTAGGTTAAGTGTTGAGGTGGGGGTAGGCATTAATAAAATACAATATAATGGATAATTTAAGTAATAATATGAATAATACTTGGTATAATAACTATTTTACTTTAATGTGATGGTTGGGTTCAGAGTTGGGGTAGACATTAATAAAATACAATTTATGGATAATTGAATAATGTAAATAATTCTCATTAACTTCTGGCCACAGATGTATCCCTTCTGGCAACAACCAGATTTCAGTTGCAGCCCTGATCAAACACACCTGTCTGTAATTATCGAGTGCTGCTTCAGGTCCCAGGTAATTGGTTGAGGTGTGTTTGATCAGGGTTGGAGCTGAATTCAGCATGAAGGTAGCTCTCGAGAAACAAAGTTGGTGACCTCCGCTATAAACTAATATAAGTAATTTACCATAGAATTTAGAAATTTCTTTCCTATTTTTATGGAAATAAATATTTAACAGTACTTTATGTAAAATTCTGAAAAATTGCCTTTATGTAAATTTGACCTTTTTTTTACACTAGACTTCACTGCATTTTTACTTAATTCTGTATGATTGATTATAAGCCTTTTTGAAAAGTTGGCACATAGGACAATGTCCTCATAAGTCACCTTCTCTCCATATCATTATAAAGATGTGTGTCCTTGTATGTCACAAAAACATGCACAGGTGTACGCCTCTAACAGGTACAGATGGTGCTCTGATGACCTGAACAATCAGATGTGACATATTTTTGCAGTCACACACACTTCACTCTTCCTTCATTTGTGCCTTATCATTGTCTCACATGAGAAAGCAAATGTTTATCATCCTATTACATCCTACATTCTCATTGCCCTCCTTACCCCTTTAATCACTCTATTAATACATTTCTATGAATAGCCACGGCTCACCCTCACCACACATTTAGCACTTAATTAACTGGGTGAGGACAGAGGGCTGCGTGTATTTAAGAGAGAGCGAGAATGATGCTATTATAAACCCTTCCGTCACTGCCGTTTCTGTGCTTCTGATGACTGCACTATACAGTGGTGAACGTGGCATTAATAATATGCAACACACCTTCACTGTTGTCCAAAGCAGTTCCTGTTTGGCAGCTCTCAGAGCTCACCTGCACAGCCTAAAGCTAAACATTACAATAAACTAGCGCTTCAAACAGTACATCTGATGTCATGCGCAGCAAGCAGCTGTGTAATGTCCCGAACTCGGAAATAAAAGATGAATAATTTAAATGCTTCATGCCAATCGACTTGAGACCGAAAAGCGAAACCAACCTTTGCTCCACTTTCTCAGAATGAGTTCATGATGTACGAAAAAAAAAAAGGCTGCATGTTTGCTGAGATTTTATCTCATGGAGGTAAATATTTGACTCGGTAGGAATTGGCCTACTTGAATTTTTTCATAATTTTATTGCTGCTAAAATGACCTATAAAAGGTAAGTTCATTCAACTTAAAAAACAAAAAAACAAAAACACAATCTCACAGTCATTCATAACTTTGATTTAGTGGCTAATTTACACAAACTCATTCATTTTGCTCATACCCCCATGAGGGGTTGGTTTAGGGGTGGGGTTAAAATTATAATTTTTTTTATATAAACGAAATGGCATAAATTCATACAAATTAGCCACTTTTCAGAAACTTCGTAAAATAGTTAAATTTCCTCATGAGATTGGGCTGGATATTTTTTCAATTCACTAAATACATTTGTAAATATGATCTGAAACATTTTAAGCTTGTTCGCTTCCAGAGGCGAACGAAATCCACGAAATCCAAACCAACCATATAATTTTGTTAGCTCACATTGACAGTTTTGTGGTGAAAAATTCATCTGTGCATGTCATTAAGAAAAAAAAGGTTGCGCTTGTAATCTAAAATTAAATCTGAAAAATGCACTTCCTGTTTGTTTTCATTTAAATTCTCAGATTAAGTGATTTTAAGGTATTAGGTGTGGTTAACATATTTAACCACACTTCTCCAACTGTCAGTTTTGACAGCAAAAATAAATGGTGAGGAGGAGGTGTCTATTAGGTTGTAATAACTCTCCTGAAACAATTTTGCTGATCTTTCTGAATAAAATGCCTACTTTACTACATCCAATCAGCTCACAGTCACGCCCACCATTTTCTCATTTAATTCTCCTTTTCTCTAGGAACTGCATTACAATATCAAAAAAAAAAAGTTGCCACTTCCGGTTCATGTGGACTTAATTTAAGTTGCTGTAGAGCGCATTGATTTAATTAGTTAAACTGTTCTCTGATATCTACATAGCAGGTATGTGGCTTAGATAAGAAGATAAGTATTTCTGTATTTCTCCAGAAATACTATAGAAGTCAATGATCGTTTTTCCCAACAATCTTTAAAATTTCTTCTTTTGTGAATAAGAATGACAGAATATAGAAATTCATAAAACTTTAGAATAATATGTAAATGATAACAGAATTGTCATTTTTGGTTGAACTATCCTTGTAGGATAAACACAAACAAACAGAAATGTATGTAAATTCTGTATTTGTTACTTATTTGGTTGGTTTTGGTTAGTCATTTATTTCCCATAAAGAACATTGGGGTTTCCTTGACTGGACAACAGATATATTCATGGCTCAGCAGTAATGACTGCTATAAAAATACAGAATTTTAAAATCACAAAATCACACTGGTCACTGTGAACAGATTTGTGCTACACACTCAAACAGTGAGTTTCAATAACTGTGTTGGCTCAAGCGGAGAACATTTCAAAGAACATGCTGCTCTCAGTGAGAATAAGAGGCAAAATAAAAACAAAAGTAGCGTTTCTACTGAAGCTGGAATCACAAAAGGCAGTCAGCATTTATCCATGATGACAATAAATAGGCAGCTGGGAAAAAAACACTTGATATTGTTAAATTCAATATCAAGGTTTGGGGATGGAAATGAAAGTTAATTTAAAGAAAATTTGAATATTTAATATTTAATCATTCTTTATATTTATATCAGGTCATTCATTATATTTTCTGTACAAAATGTAGCTGTACAAAGGTTTGGGGGTTTGTATCATACTAATGTTTTTTATGTCTTGCAATTTCTGTTCTTCGTGACTGACACGATCAGACAAATTCTTCAAACTTTTAATATTACTGACTTAGCCATTATAATATGTAAAAATTATGTAAAATACCATGCAACAAGGCATCTGAAACAAGACCCGTAATTAGGTACAAGAAGGTATGAAGGAAAAGAAGTGGGAATAAAAGCCACTAGACTATCAGCATGTCATGAAGGATTTGATCTGAGTGTTTGGTTGGGCTGTATGATCTTGCTAAATATTTTTAAAGCTTAAAGAAAATCCACAATTAATCCGCATTTGTCAAAGTACGAGAGAGAGAGAGAGAGAGAGAGAGAGAGAGAGAGAGAGAGAGAGAGAGAGAGAGAAGAGAGAGAAAGAGACAGAGGGAGAAGCTCACTTGATTAAGCACCTAAGAAAGGGCAGAAAAAATAGCTGACAAGGCAGGAAGGGACGAGAATAGAATTTAAAGGCAGTAAGAAATGAGGTGAAATACAGTTGAAGACTATTTCTGTGAATTTTTTTTATTATTTTACAAATATTGTGAAAGTGTTGTTTAATTGGGAGACATTTTCAACACATTTTAAAACAAGTTTTAATAACTAATTTAAATATCACACTTTTTTGTACATAACATTTTACAAGATATTAGTATTTAGCTTAAAGTGTAATTTAAAGGCGTAAAGGTGCAGGTGATCTGCCAAAATGCTATCCATCAGCATAACATCTTTGAAACACATTCCTCCCCTGCCGTCCAAAGCCACGTCTTTCTGAAATTACGAACACGCACCGTAAAGATGACCGTAGACAACCCACTAGATCATGTCATTCAGAAAACTTTATAGTACTTTATAATGCTACAATTTCCAACGAAACACTGTATTATATTAAGCAAGAATTCAGTTGTGTAACACTTGTCATAATGTGCAATATTTCATGCATGCAAAGATTGCTGGTCTCACTCTCTCATGTGCTTTGTCCTAAAGTGACTACTGTATGCTTAGCGGTTGGCCGGCAGTGTGCAGGAATTATACTTATTACAAGGCCCACACAAAATCTGCACTGCAAAATTCTGCAGAATTCCACAGATTTTTAGCCTATCATTCATTCTGTTCATTTACTTGTGTAAATGTGTGTAAATTCATATTTATTCAGTTTTTAAATTTCAGCAATATTATTGACTAATATGAAAATATTTATATGATTTATTTACAATAGAGTTTGTAAAGTAATATTTTCTGTCTTTTAGTAGACATATTATATGAGAGACTTGCTTTGTTTGCCAAATAAAGTTGATCTAATTGGATTTGCATTGTAAACATTAAATAAAAGTTAAAAAGATATTACTTTTTATTTCATATATTAAGGTTTTAGTTATGATACTCCCAAAATCATTCTGCATAAATCCGCAGATTTTTACCAAAATTCTGCACAGAAATAGCAAAAAATTTTCACAGATTCCGTCTGGCCCTGCTTATTACTAAACCATATTTACATGGTATTTCAGATTGAATATTCAGAGTTTCATGGTAAACAATATACAGGTTGTCGTTGTTCAAAAAGGAACCAATTTGAATATAAAACCAGCACTCTTTACTTATGTTTTGTTGTTAAACTAAATAAAAAAATCTACATTATCGATGCTGTAAAAGTCCCTTTTGAAATTGAAAATAGTCACATCAATCTTTCACCGGAAGATTTCAATGGCTGAACAACACTTCAGTGCATATAACCCATTTGTAACAACAAAATCTACACAAGCTTTGCGTGACTAAAATAGTTTTAAAACATAACATTACCTATCTAACAGAAATACTTCAGCCATGGTGTCATCCTTCCTCCAGCATGCAAAAGTAACTTTAATATTGATTCAGGATAAAAAAAAAAAAAAAAAGTTGATTCAACAGTTGTTTTTAAATCCTCTCTCTCTCTCTCTCTCTCTCTCTCTCTCTCGTGCACATGCAAATGGCAGATCTGTGTGAACGGTTTTCAAGTTTTACTTGCACAAACATTTTTTAGTCCTTTGTCTTACCCAGAATGTAAAAATGCATACAGTGCTCAGCATATATAAGTACACCCCTCACAAATCTATCTTTTGAATTCATATTTTTAATAGGAAGCTATACAATATTATATGTGTGCATATACATTAGATTAGTCAGTACTGAAGCCAACATTGGAGCTTATCTAACAAAATAACTTATGATAACGGTCCAAAACCTTGTACACCCAAATTTAACTGTAACAGAAAAATATTAAATACAAATTTTAAAAAAAGAATCTTTCAATTTCTAAATATGTTTGGTTATTAAAATATTATTTTAATAAATATATCTGTTTAATAAATCTGTTTTGTTTAAATGCACCTAAATACATTGCCTTTATTCACTGAGAAATGGATACAAATATTCATTTTCAAAATGGGGTGTACTCGATGCTGAGCATTGTATAAATACATTTAGATCATTTACTTTAATCATTACTATTGGAATGTTAAGAGACTTAAAACCAGCACAACAAAAAATGTTTAGGATAATCACCTACTGCACCTCTAACTTGGGGCAAGTCACTGGACAACAGTTGTTTGCTCTGTAGACAAATATATATATTCTCCAGACAAAAAATACAATAAGAAATCCGGTGAAAAATATCCTTGTTCTGTTAAACATGACTTGGGAATAATTTGAAATAATAAAATTAATATAATTATTTCATAGGAGGGCTAATAATTTTATAGTTATTGTAGTGTAGTTCAGTGAATAAAATGTCACAGCAAAGCAAAAAATATGGCTGAAGAGTGGAGAGGGAGGGAAAAAAATAAGGAAAAGTTCACAGATAATATTTTTATGTGAATGTCTATCATCATCCTGTACGTTAAGACCTTTAAACGGTCTTTAAACTGAAAGAGAATCAAAAGACCAATCAAGTACCTGGCAGAGCCATTAGAGCAGAAAGTGCAGAAATGACTTGAGATCAGCATTAATAGTTCAGACTCGATTACAGGAAGTTGTTGCCATGGCAACCTCCACAAGTCCTCAACAGATGGCTGAGGGTCCTATAAACTGCTTAAAGACAAGATCAGAACTGCACCAGTGTGAAAGAGACTTTGCAGTAGTGACAGCCATCAGCACAGTGATAAAGGCATGTAAGACTGGGTAGTACTCAGCTTGTACAACCATCATATCTTTTATAAAAAAAACGATACAGTATGACGCAAAAGCATTTGTATTAATATACAATAGTTTGATATAGGTGCATCTGAAAAATAGTGTAGAACAAAGTAAGCTGGGTAAAGTATCTTGATTAAAAGCTTTAAAATATTTAGTACAAATATAGATGTCTATGTGGCAGCATGATGGCTCAGTGGTTAGCACTGTCGCCTCACAGCAAGAAGATCGCTGGTAGAGTCTTAGCTGGGTTAGCTGACATTTCTGTGTGGAGTTTGCATGTTCTCCCTTCGTTTGCGTGGGTTTCCTCCGGGTTCACCCACAGTGTAAAGACATGCGTTATAGGTGAATTGAATAAGCTAAATTGGCCGTAGTGTGTCTGTGTTAATGTGAGAGTGTATGCATGTTTCCCAGTAATGAAAAATCAGAGACTAAGCTGAAGGAAAATGAATGAATGAATGAATGAAGAGTATACATATATGAGACCCTAAACCACAAAAGCAGCCTTGAGTCTCTCAGATATATCTGTAGGAATAGATTCTTTGAATAGGACATTGCAAATAAAGAAAAAGAAGTAGAAACAAAAACAGTGAAATATAAAGATCATTACAATAAGTTTTACAAAATCCAAAAATAAATAAATAAAATAAAAGTCTCACAGAAAATAAAGCATGCACTAAATCAGCGTTGGGGTAACGCATTACAAGTAACACGAGTTACAGAATAATATTACTTTTCTATGTAATGAGTAAATTTAAAAAATTAATAATTAGTGGTAATAATTGTAGTAATTAAAGTAATAATTTAGTAACTATTTTTTTAAGTCACGCGAGTTACTTTTTAGTTTTTAATTAGTTTAAAAAAAATTGTAATGAAAATTAACAAAGTCACGCTGAATCACTCATTTGAGAAATTTCGTTCCTTGTTTTGAATGCATCACATAAAGGAAAATCTGATTTTCTCATTTTACTGTAATTTTAAGTGACTAATAAGACAAAGAGTAAAAAAAGTAAACACATTGCTTAAACTATCATTTATCTTTATAAATGGTATTGTAAAGCTCTGGGGTCAGGAAGTTCTCAGAAGTAAACATTATACTAAATTATAAATTTTTCATGAGTTTTTTTTTAGCTAAATGAAGGTGTAGGTCAGGGGTGCCCAATCCTGTTCCTGGAGATTTACCTTCATGCAGAGTTCAACTGCAACCAAGTGCTCCTTCAGATCCTACATGGTGTAGGTTGTACAGTGCATTGTTAATTGCAGAGTTAAGCTGCGGTCACACTAGAGTTTGAGCTTGGGAAATTCGGTTGTACGTCGCTTCGAAAAGGGGCGGGATTAAAGAAAATGATTAGACATTAAAAAAAAAGCGAGCGTTTGCTCCATATTTTTTATTTCTGTACAGAGAGGTCATGTTTTGATCCTCAATTGGTCTCACAAAGTCAAGTGATGCATTTTCACAGGTCAGAGTTCACCAAGCTTGAGCTTTGCAACACAGCGACCTGCAAAACTTGACGCATGCCCTTGCACTTTCTGTCTGACGCATTCGCGTGCGTATGAATGGAAGTCTATAGGGAGAAAAGTGCAGTGTAACTGCAGATTTAATTGGGGAGTAACTTAATATTGTAATGCATTACTTTTAAAAGTAACTTTACCCAACACTGCACTAAATGCAATATCATTATTTGATTGGTTCTCTTGGCCACATTCCCCATTAAGCATATTTCTTGCATTATCACAAATTAATTTCTTAAAACATACAATTTTGCAACAAACTACAAAATATTCTTTGGATATTGCTTTCTAATAATATGTAATGTGCCTTGAATCACTTTACTTCATCAAAGAGTGAAAAAAATAAAAATCAATGCAATTTTCATGGCCAGGGACGCATCATATTTATACAAATGTATCTGTTTCATCATCTAAAAACCTTGCAAACTTTTTTGATAATATCTTGTTTGTACATGCATTTCTGTTAAAAAGTTGTAACTGTTTTTATGTAATTAGAGTTTTAAAAAAAAATCTGGATTAATCTTTACATTTAAAAAGGGGAAAAAATAACAGGAATACTGTGAAATGTGTCCTGGCTGAATTGAAATCTTACGAAGCACAATTTCTTTCAAATAAATGCTACTTTTAGAATATGTTGCATAACGCAAACATATATAGGTTTACATTTGGCTTTAGTGACCAAATCCTCAGAGAGTACTTTGAGCGACTGTTTTTTGGCTACAAGTTTTGTAAATCATTCCTCCAACAGAACACAGAAATAGCCCTGTCAATACTTTCCTACACACCAGCTGACTGAGTCTTAGTCTGATGATCTCAAGAGTTTGAGTCATCACAAATCCTCATGCCCACACGCTTAGCCCTTAAGTGCCAACTTGGCATGTGAAGACACAAAACAAGACAAGTGCGTGTAACATTTCAGCAGGCAGGAGTTTGGCTCTGATCGATGGAATTCACAGTTGCCTTTGTTTTTTTGTTGAACAAAATAACAGAATCCATTGGTGGACGTGCTGCGCTCACTTCAGGAGCAGTGCAGTTTAATTGAGTATTTGGTGTTTATGGATCTCCGCTCATGCTGTAATTCTGCTGTGATTTACACGTCGCAGACAGCAAACAATCAGGCATGACTGTAGAGAACGCACATCTCAGTCATCTGCCTGCTGCAACACACTTATATCATCTGTGTGAGAGTGAGAACTAGTCAGCTGTTTTCTACGACAGCAAGAAGTTAGTAGGAAAGTAGAACAAATGTCATTAGTAGTGCAGTCATATGATTAGTCGCGAATAATCGCAAGCCAAGATAAAATTTCTATTTACACAATATATACTGTACATGTATAAAAAGTGTATATTTGGGTATAAATACTCACACATAATACAAATATATACATACAATTACCTATCTATCTATCTATCTATCTATCTATCTATCCATCTATCTATCTATCTATCTATCTATCTATCTATCTATCTATCTATCTATCTTTCTATCTATCTATCT
>CAIGQZ010000427.1:2468938-2506067 GCA_903798205.1 Danio tinwini
TGTGTGTGTGTGTGTGTGTGTGTGTGTGTGTGTGTGTGTGTGTGTGTGTAAGAGAGAGGGCACTGACAAGAGCTGCTGAGCATCAGAGCAGAGCTCATTAATATTCACGACTGTTCCAAATATGGTCAAAACTAAGCTTGTCATTATAGGAGAAATTTCTGTGATTTAAATGATATAAAAGTTTCTGTACACTTTCCTAAGATACATACCTACCATGTAGATATCTGAGAATGATTTAACATATTAAATCAGGACACTCTAGTCTATGGCACTTTAAAGAACATATAAGGTGAAGGGGACTCTTTATAATTCTGTGTTGGTGAGTTTATGGGTCTTATTTGAGTCATAAGTAGGCTGATGGTTATAACCTTTTAGTGAAGTGCTTTAGTCACATGAGTGCAGGATGGAAAGATGATCTGAGGTTTAAACCAGGGGTCTGAGACTCTGAGATCTCTGTTTTCTACATGTAAATAAAACAGACTCTATTCAACAAACCAGATGTCAACTGCCGTTAAAGGATTTTCAGTGAATGTTTTGTGAAATCTGTAACTGTGTTTGGGTTTTTAATATCTTGAATGGTTCTTACTTCAGACCCAATAATATTTTGCCTCATTTTGCACTTTTTTCTTAGAAAAAGTTTAAATAAGATTTAAAAAAAAATTATTATTATTATTAAAAAAATTTTTTTGTACTGCAGTTGATATTTCAGGTTACAGAAATTTCTGGTTACCTTTTATGTTCAAGAAAGCTACATTTATTTGATTGAAAGTATATGTATACCATTACATTTTATTACAATATTGAATAAATTATGTTTTTGAAAATTTAATTGAAATGTTATTTACTTCTGTAATGAAAAAAATTAATTTCTAGCAGCCATTGTTTAAGTCTTCAATCATATACCTCATATACCTGTCATATACCTTTTAGAAATCACTAATATTCTGATTTAAACTTTTTGTAACCGTAAAAGTGTTTAAATTTAATACAAATCATCTATTTAAATAATAAATTTTATTTATAAAAGTTATTTTATAATAAATGATTATTTATTCATTGTATCTAATTGTTAATAAATATATATTTAGACATGAGGGGTTTATAATTAAGAATCAGATATTTTTTTCAATTGCTGCCTTTGATTGACTGTAGGGTCTTGGAGAGAACGTGGTACAGGAAGTGGCTGCTGGATTAGCTCAACCAGAATCCCGTCATGATGATTCTCTTCAGGTGGGTTTGACCATAATAAAGCCTTGCACCTTTTTCCCCTTTATCTAGTCTCCCTCTTTCCAAACTCTTTCAGTTTCATATAACAGGAGCATGATGTGGTCTCTAGTATATATTTACTGTTGGATGTCTGCCCAAAAAGCAGATCATTTCTTTTAAGTAGTCTGTCAACAGGTCACTTACAACCCAGCAAGAAAAGTACTTAATGCAGATATTAAAATGCAACTTTCTGTATAATAAATTCTAGTTAAGATGGTAAAATAAATGATGTCAAACTTGTAAAAGAGCAAGACAAGGCAAGGCAAGTTTATTTATATAGCACATTTCATACACAGTGGCAATTCAAAGTGCTTTACATAAACAAGAATAAAAAGACATGTGTAAGAAAATAAAAAAAGCAAGTAATAAGAATGATTAAAAACAGATAAAAATGTGTTAAGTGGGTTATAAAAGAATAAAAAGAAAAGAACAATAGTGCGATCTGTCGGACGTAGCACAGTGCTCATTCAGTAAAGGCACAGCTAAACAGATGTGTTTTCAGTCTGGATTTGAATGTGTCTAATGTTGGAGCACATCTGATCATTTCTGGAAGCTGATTCCAGCTGCAAGAGGCATAGTAGCTGAAAGCCGATTCACCCTGCTTTGACTGAACTCTTGGAATTTCTAGTTTATATGATCCTAGAGTTCTGAGTGTTCTATTAGGTTTGTATTCAGTCAGCATATCTGTAATGTATTGAGGTCCTAGGCCATTTAGTGATTTATAGACAAGTAATAATACTTTAAAATCTATTCTGAATGTAACTGGGAGCCAGTGTAAAGACCTGAGGACAGGTGTGATGTGCTCTGATTTCCTGGTTCTGGTCAGAATCCTGGCCGCAGCATTCTGGATGAGCTGCAACTGTCTGACTGTCTTTTTGGGAAGGCCGGTGAGGAGGCCGTTACAGTTATCCACCCTGCTGCTGATAAAAGCATGAACAAGTTTCTGTAAGTCTTCACTGGAAACAAAGCATCTGATTCTTGCAATGTTTTTGAGATGATAGTATGCTGATTTACTAACTGCTTTAACATGACTATTGAAACTTAGATCTGACTCCAGAGTCACACCAAGATTCTTGACCTTATTTTTTGTTGTTTAGATCCAAGGTACGCATTCACATTGAGAACCTCATCTCTGTTCCCAAACGCAATGACTTCAGTTTTCTCTTCGTTTAACTGAAGAAAGTTTTCAATTGGCACATCCAATTGTTCATTTCATCAATGCATTGGCAGAGGGTGTCAACAGGGCTGTAGTCATTAGGCAGTAAGGCTAAGTAGATCTGAGTGTCATCAGCATAGCTGTGGTAGGAGATTTGGTTCTTTCTCATTATTTGGCTCAGAGAGAGCATAATAAGGTTGAACAGGAGAGGTGCCAGAATTGAGCATTGTGGGACTCCACATGTCATGGGTGTCCACCTTGACCTATGGTCACCTATACTGACATAGTAACCTCTCCCTTCAAGATAAGATCTGAACCATTTGAGGACCGTCCCAGACAGCCCAACCCAGTTTTCCAGCCTATCCAGAAGTATGCTGTGATCGGCAGTGTCAAATGCCGCACTTAGATCGAGCAATACCAGCACTGTTAGTTTGCCTGAATCTGTATTTAGGCGGATATCATTGATTATCTTTATAAGAGCGCTCTGTACTGTGATGTGCTCTGAAACCAGATAGAAAATTGTCTAAACACCCCTTGGAGTTTAAGAACGTGTTAACCTGGTTAAAAAAAAACTTTCAATGATTTTTCCAATGAAAGGGAGATTTGAGATTGGTCTGTAATTGCTCAATAGTGTGTTATCCAGGTTGCTCTTTTTCAAGAGGGGTTTAACAACTGCAGTTTTAAGTGAGTTTGGAAAAATCCCTGAGAGAAGTGAAGCATTTACCACTTTTAGGAGATCCATTTTAGACAGTTAAACACCGTTTTGAAGAATGATGTGGGGAGCGTGTCAAGACTGCAGGTTGATGTTTTCATAATTTGCACAATCTCTTCTAAGATTTTACCATTAATTGCCATGAAATCAGACATAATGTCTGATTTCTTAAGTTGTGGTTGAGCTTGTCTGACGTCGACACAACTTGGCTGATTGGATGAGCTGATTGCCTTTCTGATATTATTGATCTTTTCAGTAAAGAAATGAGCAAAGTCATTACATTTACTTTCAGAGAGTAGTTCACTGGGAATCCTACTGGGGGGGGTTTGTGAGTCTCTCTACCGTTGCAAAAAGTGTACGAGCATTATTTAAGTTGCTGTTTATAAGGGTTGAAAAGTAAGTCTGCCTAGCAGTGTTCAGTTTCACATTAAAAGCATTAAGGCTGTCTTTATAGATATTATAATGGATTACTAGTTTCGTCTTTCTCCACATACGCTCAGCTTTTCTGCACTGTCTTTTCATCATCTTTACCGATGTTGACCTTGACCAAGGTCCTTTCAGTCTGCCAGTTCTCTTCCTGACTTTAACAGGAGCAATGCCATCTATGACATTCTGAACTTTAGAGTTAAACAAATCAAGGAGAGAATCTACAGAGTCTGCAGATATGCTTGGTGCTAGCGATATGGCCTTCATAAACTGCTCACTAGTGTTCTCATTTATGCATCTTTTTCTGACAGAGACAGATCTGTCTTCAATGGCTGGAGTGATCAATATATCAAAGAAAATACAGAAATGATCAGATAGTGCAACATCCTTAACAACAGTCGATGAAATGTGTAGACCCTTAGTTATAAGTAGATCAAGAGTGTGTCCACGATTGTTTGTGGGTCCTTGAACATGCTGAGTCAGATCAAAAGTGTTAAAAACAGTCATGAGTTCTTTTACAGCATTGATTTCTGGATTATCAATGTGAATATTAAAATCCCCAGCAATAGTAAACTCAGAGGTTACTATTGATAACAGCTCTGTAAAATCATCAATAAAAGTTGGAGAATATTTTGGAGGTCTGTAGATAATGATCAATAAAATGCGTGGAGCACCTTTTAGTGCTATACTCAGATATTCAAAGGACAAATAGTCACCAAATGACACTTGTTTACACTCATAGACATCTTTAAACAGAGCAGCGATGCCTCCACCTCTCCTATTAGCTCTGCAAATACTCAAACTGAAGTCACGTGGAGTCACATCGGGATCAGAGAAAACCTTTCTGTCTAAGCTAGTTAGGGCTGCACAATATATCGTTCCAGCATCAATATCACAATGTGTGCATCCACAATTGTCATACCGCAGGTAATGCTGAGTCTAGATTACAGTTGTTTAGATGGTTCAGATTAGGTACAGTTCAGAACACATGAGATTTGTGGAGTTACTGCAGAGCTTAACCATAATAGAATGAAAGTTTATTATTTTCATGTGTTCATGAGGCCTGTGACTGCATGAGGGTTTAAAAAAGTTCAGATATAATAAAATGTACCATTTATAACTTTAATAATGATACATTTTATTTAGTTATTTATGCAATGAAGACCATACAGTAATATTTTACAATTGATTATTCAATAACTGTACCTGAATACGCTTAGACTGCCCAGAAAACCAGAAAACACTGTTTATTTGAATTGTATCCTTTGCTCTGTTATATAACTATGCTAGTAGATTGTTTACTGTTTATTTTTTTCTTCAATTTCTGTTTAATGGAGAGAAGAGTTTTTCAACACATTTCTAAACATAATAGTTTTAATAACTCATCTCTAATATCTGATTTATTTTATCTTTGCCATGATGACAGTAAATAATATTTGAATAGATATTTTTCAAGACACTTCTATACAGCTTAAAGTGACATTTTAAAGACATTTAAAGGCTTAACTAGTCTATTTAAGTTAACTAGGCAGGTTACGGTAACTAGGCAAGTTATTGTATAACAATGGTTTGTTCTGTAGACAATCGGAAAAAAATAGGTTAAAGGGGCTAATAATTTTGCCCTGAAAATGGTTCTTAAAAAATTAAAAACTGCTTTTATTCTAGCCAAAATAAAACAAATGAGACTTTTTCAGAAAGAAAAAATATTATCAGACATACTGTAAAAATTGCCTTGCTCTGTTAAGCATAATTTGGGAAATGTTTAAAAAAGAAAAACAAAATCCAATGGGGGCTAATAATTCTGACTTCAACTGTATATATATATATATATATATATATATCTCAGAAAAGCAAAATATCATAATGCTGGGTTTTTTCAATATAATGCAGCCCTAAAGCCTGTGCATCAAAGCAAACTAGTTTAAAGTATTTAGTGCCAGTAAACTGACATGAGTTTGTGTTTGATATTTCGATGTCAAACTTATCTTGATCAATAAACACAGACTTTAAAAAACCTCCACAGATATAAATCATCATTATTGATGTTGTATTGAAACAATGTAAAATGATAAACTCCTAGTATAAACAAAGCATCCTACGTGAATTTTAAAGCACTGTCCCTCCTTCCAGATCATTGACAGTATTATCGAGGAGAGTCAGAAGAGTGGAGTGGAGGAAGAGTTGTTGAGAAAGGAAGAGACCTGTGAAGCCTCTTCTGAAGGGCAGAAGCCAGAAGCAGAAGACTATAGTGTTGATGAAACCCCAGTTCCTGAGGTTCTTGTGGTGGTGCTTCCGGAGGATCCCGATGTGACTCCACGTGACTCCGGTTGCACTGAGCAGGTGCCCGATGTAAGACCGAGGGAAGTGAGGCCACAGGACATCATTCATGATAGAGCACCGGATGTGGCTGGTTCTGCCCAAGTGGGTCAAGACCAGGGTATGCCACCCCCTCCTGACATTACCAGTGCTTTGGGTCAGCCATCGCTACCTGTTTCCCTGCCCTGTGCAGAGACTGCTGATATTCTAGAGCAAGTTTCTACATCTGATGGTGATGGGCCCGGCCCTTCCAAACCTCCCAGACAGTTTACAGTGGAGCCTGACATTGTAGCGAGCACTAAGAAGCAACCGCCCTCAAGACCGCCTCCACCCTCCGGGGCTCCTCCTCCTCGGCCGCCTCCCCCATCACGACCCAGCTTTTCGGCTAGCAAAAAGTCCCAGGAAGCGATTCGACCGACAGGACTTGAAGGTACTATTTTCTTTGTTTTTTATAAGGATAACACTAGCGTAATATGTAAAATGCAGGTTTGTTACACATTTATTGATGATGTATTTGCATATTTCAGAACTATGAAAAAATACAAGCTTTGGAAATTGAACATGAAAAGCCTACAAGTGTTTATGACTGGGTTTTGCTGACAGTTTTAATGTCCATTTTTTGAGTTAACAGAAACTTAAAATATAAAGGAAGTGTATTTTTAGGATTTTTTTTAACCATGACAAAAAAGTTATTTTTGCATATACTATATGTGTATGGAAATTATTTGATGAGCATTGCATGTTTCATCGACCAAAAAAATGTCAAACTCATTTGCAGATTTAACTTTAATCATTTATCATCAACAAATTAACAACATGTACATAGTATAACCATTTCCTGTTGGTCTTATTCAGCACACAATGTTGCATGTGATTGTTTAGTGTTAGAAAATGAAGACCAGTTCATTTAATATAAGTAAAGACGAAGCAATCAAAATGAAATGAATACAGTTAAAGACAAAATTATTATCCCTCCTGTTAAACTTTTAGTTATTTTTCTAATATTTCCCAAGTGATGTTTAACAAAGCAATTAAACTTATTTTCACAGTATTTCCTATTTTATTTGTTGTTCTGGAGAACGTCTCCACTTCTTTTAGTTTGTCTGGAATAAAAAATATAAATAAATTGTATATTAGAATATTTTTTGTTTAATTGGCTACAGAACAAACCACTGTGGTCCAAAGACCTGCCTTATTAACTTAACTTGCCTAGTTAACGTAATTATTGTAAGATCGTGCATAATTGCACTTTAAACTGAATACTAGTATCTTGCAAAATAAACAGTAAAATATTGTCATCATGACATAGACACAAAATAAATTAGTTAATAGAAGGTAGTTATTAAAATTATCATGTTTAAAAATGTGTTTATAATCTTTACATTTTAACATTCTATGTTAAACAGCACTTGGGAAATATTAGAAAAATAATTTCTTTATTATATAAATTTTATATATATATATTTTGTATATTTAGTAATTTTGTCTTTATATGAACAAAAGTGCTATGACAAGTCCCAGGTTGTTATTTTTTAAAGAAATAAAATGTCAGAAGATCAAAATTTTGAAATAAAAAGGCATGCCATATTTATTTATGTGTTAAATGCCTTTTGCATTTATTTTTTTCTCCTTCTGTTAGTCTAACATGCCAATTAGGGTGTTAAATTAACATTACTCAAAGAAATGGGCAGGAACGAATGTGGCATTTGAATGCGAGAAACCTGTGATAACTTCAGAAGTGAGAAGTAGAACATTTACAATAATGCCTAAAGACATTTCTGTTTTCTACAACATACTGACCAAAGCAAAATCATCCTCTTTGATTGGTCAGTCTCTGTAGAGCCAGCAGATGAGCTGTGTGGATTGGTCAGCCCGAACGCCTCAGTGCGATGCATTACTAAAGAAGTCCAACACTCCCTGGACCTCGCTAGCGCCACTAGTGGGGATAAAGTCGTCACTGCACAGGTTTGAAGTTAAATATAGACATTTTTAGATATTATAAATGTGCACATTCCATTCTAAATATTTGACATCTCACTCTTTTTTTGTCTATTCTTTCGATTGAGCAGGAAAATGACGAGCAGACATCAAGTCCTAGTGGTGCTGAGACTGCTGGTCCACAAAGACCAAGGTCTAATTCGGGCAGAGAGCTTACAGATGAGGTAATGTACAGCTATATAATGTAAGCATAGGAAATGGATTAATGCAGAAAATAAGCTGACTAAAACTTCGGTGGACTTACACCCTTAAGCGGGTCACACACCGAAAGCACCGCTTAGCGCTGTGATACGGCACGCACATGACAGTTGAATGTATTGCACACCAGACACGCACATTCGCATGTTATTTAAAATGAAACTATTTAGATGGCGCTCTGTGGTGCGGCAGAAATATTAACAGTGTCCTGAGTCGTAGCTGGGTGCCGCCGACTTGCGGTGCCGGTGTGTTTGTACTCTGATAGAAATCTATGTTTAGAATTCTAAAATGCATGGAGCTGTATGGCGCGTTGTGTCGCCAAGCGGCACATTCGATGTGTGACCCCCTTTAGACTCTCATTGTCCTGCACAGGTCACGTTTTAAAACAATTTTTTGGACGTTACACAAAGTATTTATTTTCCCAAAAATCTTTATTATGGGTCGTAAGTAGTTTTGCAAAGCTAAGACTGATCACACTGCTGTGATTGTACAAGTCAAAGTGAAGATGAGCTTGAATATGAGCCTGTTAAGTGGATTAGTATAGTTTCGTTTTGCCAGTAAGACATGTTTTTCACCTGCATAACCGAATAAAATTATAAGACTGGGGTTTTAGTGGTGTATTTTTAGTTGTAGAATGACATTTTTAAAAATGTCTTAAGCTTGTGTTAACCACAAACTCTGTTTCCACCATTTATCCAACAACAGCAAAAAACAAACTAAAAACAATGACTTTGGAATAATGGAACCGGTTTCAGTCTTTTTTGTGGCACACTGTGATCTTGAAAGTAGAAAGGACATATATTAAACTGTATTTGCATGACTGAAGATTAATATGCTGGTGTAAGCCAGTAGTTGTTGCTAATTCATTCATTGAAGAGTAAATATAATGGTTTTTATAATCATGTTCAAACAGCAACTGTGCTTTCATTCATTCAATTAGCAAAGGCTTTTGTTTTTTTGTGTAACAACACAACCTGCTTTTCTTTTTGCTCCATTTAATCTCTGATAATATAATGGTTATTACTCAAGGCAGTAATCTGTGTGTTTTTATCATACAGGAAATTCTTGCAAGTGTGATGATCAAGAATCTGGACACTGGTGAGGAGATCCCTCTAATCCAGGCTGAAGAGAAACTACCCACTGGAATCAACCCGCTCACGCTGCACATTATGAGGAGAACCAAGGAGTACATCTCGTAAGAGAACTGCATTTCCCATAATGCATCATCAGCAATTGTGCCCAGATTACATATACTTCCCTACTACATTGATGCCGTTTGTGAACTGTCCAAATGTACCTTACTCACAGCAAGAGATTAAATTGCACATTAGGTTTATGACAGTATCAAGTTTTTTTTTTGATACTGAAAAAAATTCAAGCTCATATCACATTATAAGGTATTATTATGATATTGACCTAAGATGCAAAAAAGTTACTTTTAACATAAATAATATTAAAAATGTACTTTGTATTTTATTGCTTTATTGTAAATAAATGTTCAGAGTAAACAAATGTTTCAACTAAATTTTTATTCAAAATGATTATCAATAGTAACACTTTACAATTTAGTCTAAATGGATTAAATTGAAAAGTCAGAAAAAGCCAGATGCATTGCAGTTGCTACTGTATGTTAATATTAGATTAAAATACAGCTGAATTTGATTAATTATCACCAACATTTACTAAAAACTATTTTCAAATGTTATTAGGCATTACCTAAGAAATTAATATCACCTAAGTTTAATAGAAGCTTTTGTAGTTTTCATCATGAATTTACTTTAGGGTGCCATATTGCAGTGTAACGTACAATATCGATTTGAATAGTCACTTAATTTTCAATCAATATTTCAACATGTAATAGGCCAGGTTAACATATGAAAATGTTAACGTTTGACTTATTAAGCTAATCAATTAGGTCTTCAAACATTTTCCCACCACTTTAAATATTTTAAAAAGCACTCTAAAAGTTTAAATACTAAACAATTATCCACTGTACTTTAAAGTGCCCACAATATAAATAATTGTGCATGTTCATGATCACAATATATTGAATTATTGTGATATTATCACATACACTGGACAATTTACTATCCCATGATAGCCATAGGAGATAATTTGTGATTTATAGGTAAATTTGTAGTTCGTGTAATAAAAACAAATAAATAATAAAAAGACATTACATTTTATACAAAGTATTTGTTAAAAATAAAATGAGGTAAACCTACTATCTGAATATTGCAGCCATAAATTGTGTTCTTTAAAAATGTGAGATTGAGATGTCATACTGTACCACATAATCCATCACAGAGTTGTGGAACTCCTCAGAGCTGATTTTACATTTAATGTGTGATTGCGAGGATCATTTTCCTTATGCGATGCTCTGCTTGTGCTGATGCGGCGAGGCCCTCAGGCTGCGGGATGGAATCCTATCAGTAATCCGATTCGCCACACTCTCATCTGCCCTCGTTTTATCATCCCGAATAAAACCTACAGACTGTTTTTTTCCTCTTTTGAAGCGAGAAGGCATGTAATCCCTTCTTCTCTCCAGCTCTCTTCTGATTCGAAACCACTTGAACACAAGTGGAACATTTTGGCAGGAAGTACTTCATAATGCCGAGCTGATAACAGTTTTGTAGTTTCTGTTGGTGTGGTTAATCTGAAACAGTTGGGTTGCTGGATCTGGTCCTGGATCGCTGCTTTTCGTTTTCTCGTTTTACATCGGGATTAAATGCAAGCTAATTTTGAAAGGGGTTTAAGAGAACTCCTGTCTGAAAGCCAGCAGCCATAGACGCTTAAGGGTGGGATCTCACACTTTCTCTTCTCTTGGCAGAAACGACGCAGCACAGTCGGATGATGATGATAAATCCCAGCCTGCCCTTACTGACACAGATGGAGGGAAGCTGAAACAGAGAACGTAAGAGATAGATTTTTTGCTTATGACTGTGTAGTTATACTAAAAGACATCATTTTAGGAACATACTGTTTTTTTTAATGTTGTTGTCTGTTATGGTCACCCAAAGCTGCATGTATTGATCAAAAATAAGAAATATCAGCGCACTTTAAAAGACATGTATTTTATTCCTGTGATGCAAAGAACAATTTTCAACATCATTAATCGTCAGTGTCACATGATGGTCCTCCAGAAATCTTCAAGTATGCTAATTTGTTGCTCACTTGCTTTCCTAATTCAATTGACTAAAATTGTTGTGTAGTAATGTATTTGGAAAATAATGTAGGATTCTTTGGTAAACAGAAAATTATAAATAGAAGCATTTCATTTAAAGTCCACTTGACATCAAAATTGACTGTTTATTTTGCTAGCATACATTAATAGCCTTGAGGTGAACAATTAAAGGAATAGTTCATCAAAAAGTAAAAATGTACTCACCCTAATATGGTTCTAAACCTTTATTCGTTAAATCTATAACTCTTTCTTCTGCTGAACATTAAAGAAGATATTTTGAACAATGCTGAAAACCTGTAACCATTGACTTTCATAGTAGGAAGCCAGTGGTTACCAGTAGACGCACGCAGAGTCTTTGTACGCAGAAATCCGCAGATTTTTAGCCCATCATTGTGTCTATGTATTTACTTGTGTAAATGTTTGTGAATTTATATTTATTCAGTTTTTAAAAAAATTTTGCTAATGTTATTGTGATATAATAATAGTAATATGAAAATGTTCATATGATTTATTTACAATAAAGTTTGTGCAGTAATATTTTCTCTTTTAGTAGATATATTATATGAGAGACTTGCTTTGTTTACCAATTAAGTGGATCTAATTGGATTTGCATTGTAAACATTAAAAAAAATAATATTATGTTTTATTTCATATATTAAGTTTTTCGTCACAATGCTTTGCAATAAATCTGCAGATTTTTTTTTTTACAAAATTCTCAGCAGAAATAGCAAAAAATGCTTACAGATTCTGTCTGGCCCTAGTTACCAGATTTTAGCTTTTTTCCAAAATATCTTCCTTTGTGTTCAACAGAAGAAAGAAAGTCAGACAGGTTTGAATCAAGTAACGAATGAGTAAATGATGACAGAATTAAAATTTTGGGGTAGATTATCCCCAATTATTATCAGTGTAAATGAATTCACTGAGAAAAATATCCAACTATTTACTTTTGCATTCATCTCTAATGGTGTCACTTTGACGGCTTGGGTGAAGTATGCTTAGCCACGGCCCTCAAATTGTTTTCTGCGTGTGAAAACAACATGAAAGAGGAGGAGCACAAAAATAAAAACCTTTGCCCCCTACCCAATATTCAGTTTCAGTTGTACATGTTATCATACAGACATAAAAAACTTTAATTAGAAAACTTCTGTAATAGTATAAATAATAGTATACTTTATTGTCTCTTTAATCAATTTAATCCATCAAGGCTGAAATAAATGCATTCTTAAAATAAATAAATAAATAAAAAATGCTACATACCCCGCATTTTTAAATGATGTAATTATGTTTGAAAAAATGTTCATACAGTTGAGGGCAAAATTATTAGTCTTCCACTGAAATATGTATTATTCTCTTTCAAATATTTCTTAAGTGATCTTATTGAAGTTATGACATTTTCACAGTATTTATGGTATTATTCTTTCTTCTGGAAAAAGTCGTCTTTGTTTTATTTTGGCTAGAATAAAAGCATTTTTTACATAAAAACATTTTAAAGTCAATATCATTAGCCCCCCTAAGCAATATATTTTTTCAATTGGCCACAGAACAATCCATTGTTATAAATGATTGCCTAATTATCCTAACCTCCCTAATTAACCTAGTTAAGCCTTTAAATTGCACTGTAAACTGAATACTTGTATCTTGAAAAATATCTAGTAAAACATATGTACTGTCATCATGGCAAAGACAAAAGAAATGAAATCAGTTATTAGAAACGACCTATTAAAACTATTATGTTTAGAAATGTGTGGAAAATTAACCGGAGGGCTAATAATTCTGACTTCAACTGTATAGTGTTGTAATACATTTTTGATCTGTTATCTTCCTTTACTCAGAACCCAGCTAAAGAAGTTTCTGGGTAAGTCAGTAAAGAGGGCGAAACACTTGGCGGAGGAATATGGAGAGAGAGCTGTGAATAAAGTGAAGAGCGTTCGAGACGAGGTCTTCCACAACGACCAGGATGACCCATCCTCCAGCGATGACGAAGGGATGCCATACACACGACCGGTCAAGTTTAAAGCGGCTCACAGCTTCAAAGGGCCCTTTGACTTTGACCAAATCAAAGTGGTGCAGGACCTGAGCGGAGAGCACATGGTGAGGAGAGCATGTGTGACCTTTAATCTGAACTTTAACCTGTTATTTGTGATGTAGTAGTGAATTATTTACTGATTCTCTCTCTCTCTCTGTCAGGGCGCTGTCTGGACAATGAAGTTCTCTCACTGTGGACGGCTATTGGCAACAGCAGGCCAGGATAATATAGTTCGGATCTGGGTCCTCAAAAATGCCTATGACTATTTCAACAACATGAGAATAAAATACAACACAGAAGGTAACCACACGCTTAGTCGCATGTTATGTATATGAGAACAAATTTTTTAAGATTTTTATAGTTTTAGTCATGCTCTACCTTTCCCATTCATATTCATTTTCAGCATTAAGATACTTTCTGAGAAAATAGTTTATGGAGAGAAAGAAAGCTTACATTTAAGACGTCATTCGGCTGAAGACAAAAAGATAAACATTAGGAAATTTTCCTAATAAACCTAGTTGTTGTTTTTAAGTTAATAATAATAACAGTAACAGTAGTAGTAGTAATGGTGGTGGTAGTAATAGTAATGATGGTAGTGGTGGTAAGAGTAATGCAAATAGTAGTAGTAGTAATGGTAATAGTAATTCCTTACATTTATATACTGCTTTTCTGGCCACTTAAAGCACTTTATACATTTTTGGGGGGAATCTCCTCATCCACCTCCAGTGTGCAGCAACCACCTGGATGACAAGACAGCAGCCATATTGCGCCAGACCACACACACCAGCTGATTGGTGGAGAGGAGACACAGTGATGAAGCCAATTATGATATAGGCATGGTTAGGAGGCCATGATAGACAGAAGCCAGTTGGCAAATTTGGCCAGGATGCCGGGGTTAAACCCCTACTCCTTTTCAAAGGACACACTGGGATTTTTAACGACCAAAGTTTAAAACTGTTTTACAGTTTTAAGTACAGACGGTTTAATGTCTAATCCGAAAGACAGCACTGAGCAGTGTCAATATACTGGAGTGTTAGGACCAAAATTGAGCACCCCCTGCTGGTCTCACTAACATCACTTCCAGCAGCAACCTAGCTTTCCCATGTGGTCCCCCATCCAGGCACTGACTGGGCACAGCCCTGCTTAGGTTCAGTGGGCGACCATATGAGAGTTGCAGAGAGCTAGCTGCCGGCGCGGCGGTGGTGGCGGCGGCGGTGGCGGCAGCGGCGGCAGAAGAAGAAGAAAAAGAAAAAGAAGAAGAAGAATTTTTTCGGCTTAGTCTCTTTATTATTCTGGGGTCGCCACAGCGGAATGAACCACCGACTTATCCAGCATATGTTTTACACAGCAAATGCCCTTCCAGCTGCAACTCATCACTGTGAAACGTCCATGCACACTCATTCACACATACGCTACGGACAATTTAGCCTTCCTAATTCACCTATAGCAAATGTCTTTACACTGTGGGGGAAAGCGGAGCACTCGGGGGAAACCGGCACGAGGAGAACATGCAAACTCCACACAGAAACGCCAACTGACCCAGCCAAGGCTCGAACCAGCGACCTTCTTGCTGTGAGGCGAACGTGTTAGCCACTGCGCCGCCAGTAGCTGTAGTAAATGTAGTAATAATAATAATTGATGTTTTTAAGATAATAATAATAATAGTAGTAGTAGATGTGGTTAAAAAAAATCCCCTTCATCAAATTCTGAAAAATTCAATTGTTAATATTTATTTTTGAAATTTAATTAAATTATATCAATTATGTTATTTAATTCTTTTTAGTATTTAGTACCAATGTTTTATTATGTTTTTTGAAAGCTTAAAACAAGCAGCTTAATCATTACAACAGAAATATTAGAAATAACCTTGCCTATCATTGAAAAAATAAAAAAGATTAAGAATCACTGTTCTAAAGCATCAAAGTCCTCTTTAAGTCTCATAGGTGATTGTTTAGAGTGCTTTAAGCTGGATTTATACTTTCGCCTGGCGCCACATCGCGCACCTCCATTGACTGCGCGTGCACTGCGTAAAATGGACGAGGCTTTTATACTTGCCGCATTCGCCATTGTGATATTCTTTAAATCGACAGGGGGCGGTCAAAAGTAACTGACCGTAAAGTTAGACAGATAAACAGTAGAAAGTTTCCGGAACTACGTCATATCATTAATATCATTCAAGATTTTTAAACTACATATTTTTTTTTGTTTGTTTTTATAAATTATTTTAATGAATATAATGATCTTTATAACCATTCATGATTTTTAAAATCAAATTTGATGCATCACTTGCTTTTGTTCATATCTCGGACCGTTTAACTATTAAAGTTTATTAAAATATTAATGACAACAGAACATGGGTTTCTCTACAAATATATTTTTTAGGTTCGAATGATCCTCTCCAGTTATCAAAGAAATAATTTGTTTCTTAATTATAGTTTTGTAACTATTAAATTGTTTTCAATTCAAAATTGTTATATATACATCAGTGTAAAACCTATGACTGGTGGAAACGCATATTCTGTAATTGTGTACCCGGGACTCCACTTTTGCCATGGCTTCTTTTGGCTTTAACAATCCCTCAGGTTTTCCAAACCTTTTTACAACTTTCCTCCTTTTCCACGGCTGTTGCAATTTCTAGCCAAGAATCACGGATCATAAGGATGTCTGTACAGTCGTACTGTTTCAGAAAAAAATCTCTTTAAAGTGGTTCATATTCAACTCAAATCAAACACTGCGCTGTGTGCACTGTTCGCTCGAGTAAAAAAAAAAACAAACATGCGCTCCGCCGGCCGAAATCATGTCGCGTGCACCTAAAGTGAACCTCTACAAACTCTGCGTTGACGTCTCATTCACCGGGGGAACTCAAGCGAACTAGCCGATGCGTCAAGTATAAACCAGGCTTTACATAGGCAGCAAATGTCCAAACAAACAGAGCTCTGCCTTGGCTGCAGTTGTAATTGATTTCCAAAGTTTGACGTTAGCATGTTGATAAGCTAATTAGTATTGCAGGATAGATAGATAGTTTTCTAGATCAGATATTTTTATTTTAAAGGTTTGTTGTAGGATTACTTGTGGTCTTGGTTGTTGTGTGTACGTGTGAGCCTTACCCAAGACAAAATTTTATCACTACTTGATAGATAATAATGTTTTAAATGTGAATTGGCAGCTAATGGCTTCATTCTTAAAGATAGCACACTGATTTTCGCTGTAACCACATTCTTATGCTAGTTATTACACTGAGTTTCTTTGTTTTAAGAGTCTCTTTGGTTTCTCCCTCAGGACGTGTGTCACCGTCTCCCTCTCAGGAGAGTCTGTGTTCCTCTAAATCAGATACAGAAGGAGGGGTAAGGTGTTTTGTTTTCACTTTTCTTTTTGGTTTGTTGTTTATGAATAAGGCTTTAAAATGCCTCTTGTTTCTGCTGGATCAGTTTGGTGCTGCTGTGGAAGATGCAGACACGGAGGACAGAAATGTTCCATTCCGGCAGGTTCCTTTCTGCAAGTACAAGGGTCACACTGCTGACCTGCTGGATCTGTCCTGGTCAAAGGTGAGAGCTTGCAGTCATCAGTGCTCCTCTTAAACGCTGCATGGAAACAATTTGAAAAAGCATGGAACATGTTTAAAATGGTGATTAGTACAAATGCTGTCGCTTCTTCTCTTCTGAGCAGAACTACTTCCTGCTGTCATCATCGATGGACAAGACAGTTCGCTTGTGGCACATCTCCAGGAGAGAGTGTCTCTGCTGTTTTCAGCACATAGATTTTGTTACAGCCATTGCGTTTCATCCTAGGGTGAGTGTGCAGCTCTAGCTTCAACTACTGTTATAAGATTTAAGATTTTTAAAAAGGTTTTCTTATGTATATTTGATCAAAAATAAGAAGAAAAAATTATCTATTTACTCTCACTTTTGATTTATTTAATGTGTCCATGCTGAAATGTCTCTTCATTTCTTTCAAAAAAAAAATTATAAAAATATGCCAGCTGACATTGAGTTTGTCACAGAAAACAAACAAAAATGCATGGTGATCCGATTTTCCCCCAACAGTCCAAAGACATGTGCTATAGGTAAATTGAATAAGCTAAATTGGCCGTAGTGTGTGTGCGTGAAAGAGTGTGTATGGGTGTTTCCCAGTGTTGGGTTGTGGCTGGACGGACATCCGTTGGCGGTTCATTCCGCTGTGACAACCCCTGATTATTAAAGGGACTAAGCCGAAAAGAAAATGAATGGATGAATTGTTTCACTTTTCAAGTGTCTTGGATTTATGATTTCACTAAACAAATAAGCTTTTCGTAATATTTGGCCAATATGCAACTGTTCAAAAATCTGCGTAATCGAAAAATCAGAATACTGAAGAAATCACATTTAAATTCATCCAAATTAAGTTACTGCATAACTAAGGCAAAATTATGTTTTGATATATTTACAGAAATCTTTAATTTATATTTTAATGATTTAAAAATGCATAAAAGCATTTTTACGTTAATTTTATAAAATTCAAAATGGTAACAAAAACAAATAGTATATCAGTTATACCGTGATAACATTTAGTTTTGCCTGTGTGTTTTTTCTCTCTCAGGATGACAGTAATTCAGTAGCATGGTGTAGGGTCTCTTTTTGCAGCCATTAGTGTCAATTCATCTTGGGAATGACAGATACAAGTCCAGAGGGATGTGACCAATGCACATTGGTCCAGAGGGATTTTGAACAATTCTTACAGAGTAGTGGTCAGGTCACTACGTGATGCTGGTGTAGAAAAACATTTCCTCACTCATCCTAACAAAACACTCTAAAGTGGCTCAATAATATTTGGATCTGGTGACTGTGCAGGCCATGGGAGATGTTTAATTTCACTTTCATGTTCATCAACCCACTCTGTCACTAATTTTTTTCATATTTTCGAAGTAAATTTTTTTTTATAAAATGAATAAAACTTTTCAATTAAAACAGTTAAATTGAGAACATATAAAATAAAAAAAAGAAATAAAAAAATAGGCAAAACTAATTAAATGTTATTATGGTGTAACTGATATACTATTTGTTTTTGTTACTGTGTTTTTTTCTCTCAGGATGCCAGTAATTCATTAAGATCTCTTTTTGCGGCCTTTAGTATTAGTTCACATTGGGAATGACAGATACAAGTCCTGCACATTGGACTGAGGGATTTTAAACCATGGGAGATGTTCAACCTCACTTCCATGTTCATCAACCCACTCTGTCACCAGTCTATTTAAAAAAGATATTTTTTGACGTTATACAAAATGAATAAAACTTTTCAATTAAAATGAAAACATGTAAAATTAAAAAGAAATTCAAAATAGTAACATAAACGAATAGTATATCAGTTATACCATGGGAACGTTTAATTAGTTTTGCCTGCGTGTTTTTTCTCTCAGGATGACAGGTATTTTTTGAGCGGTTCTTTGGATGGAAAGCTGCGGTTATGGAATATTCCAGATAAGAAAGTGGCGCTGTGGAATGAGGTGGACGGACAGACGCGTCTGATAACAGCAGCTAACTTCTGCCAGAATGGAAAGTATGCAGTAATCGGCACCTACGATGGGCGCTGCATTTTCTATGACACAGAGGTGAGTGTTTGCTTGATTATATTGTTTCTTTCCCCATTTCAACATACAGGATGATCTCCAAAACCACATCAATTATTTAACTAATCAATCTCTTGTGTGTTCTGCACAGCGCCTTAAATATCACACTCAAATCCACGTTCGCTCCACAAGAGGCAGGAATCGTGTGGGCCGCAAAATCACCGGCATTGAGCCGCTGCCAGGAGAAAACAAGGTGAGTTGCGTTCATTTGAGAGAAAACTGAAGTTTACTGCAGTAAAGCACGAATCAGGACATTGTTGTTTATTCCAAGGTTGACGTCCATCATTGAGTTTACGCTTATGCTGATCTTCTTTTCCTCTGCAGATCTTGGTGACGTCAAACGACTCCCGCATTCGCCTGTATGACCTCAGAGATTTGTCACTGTCTATGAAGTACAAAGGCTACGTGAACAGCAGCAGTCAGATCAAAGCCAGCTTCAGGTGAGAAGCACACACAGCCCCAGCAACATCCGGCTGTGATCTCGCGCCTCTACCCAAGCTTTTCTCGAAATGTGAGTGAATCTGAAGGATGTCTCCTTGTTCCTGCAGTCACGACTACTCTTACATTGTGAGCGGCTCCGAGGACAAGTATGTGTACATCTGGAGCACGTACCACGACCTCAGCAAGTTCACCTCTGTACGGAGAGACCGCAATGACTTCTGGGAAGGGATCAAAGGTAAGGTGATGGAACGGAAATGAGTCATGCAGTGAGAGTTATTACAGGAATTCTTTGTTTTGGCAGTCTGTCAGTGAAGTCGATGCTGAAATCGCAGAGGCTTCAAGTGTGTTGAGTGTTTCGGAGTAAAGCTCATCTTTTATACGTGAGCAGATCATGATAACCAGGGTTCATACACATTTTTACTAAAATTCCACAACTTTTCCGAGACTTTTCCAGAACTTTAAGTACATTTTCATGACGTACTGTCTACATGTACATGGTAAATAATGAGAAAAAACTATGACGTTTAAATTTATTACAGCATATCATAGAACATGCAACAATCTATTTTGTTTAAACTTGTTTTTATATCTATGTAAAATTGATTTTGATAATACTTAACACAGCACTAACAAGGTGAGAGCAAGTTTTTGGCCAAGAACAGAAAAGAAGTAAAGACAACTAACCTATATCCAAGTTAGGGCTGCACAATATATCGTTTCATCATTGATATCGCAATGTGTGCATCCGCAGTAGTCACATCGCAAGATATGCAAGGTTGGGATTATAGTTTAATATACAGTTTAATCATAATGGAGTAAAAGTTGATCATCCGCATGCATTTTTAAAGAGATGGTTCACCCAAAAATTACTTACTATTTTCTTTACACCCTTCACTTGTTTCAAACTTGTTTTTTTGGGTTTTTTTTTTAAATGAACACAAAACAAATATCATTTAATAACTCCTACAGTATTGAAACAAGTGAAGTGTGAGTAAATAGTGTGTACATTTTAATCTTTGAGTAAACTGTCCCTTTGAGGCCTGTGACTGTGTGAACATTTCAATGTTTTACATTTTAAAACATCCGGCCACAGGAAATTTATTGTAACTTCAATAAAGATGAAATAATATACAAAGAAGACTATGCAGTGTTAATTATTCGATATCTGTACCTGAATAGTGAATACCTGAAAACTATCATTCACTTTTATCTTTACTATAGTTTATTTATCTATGCTCGTAATTTCTTTGTTATATATTATTTGAGATTCACTCCCCTACAAAATCCCTCCAAACAATCCAAATAAACCTGTTAAACCATCTGGTGAAATTGTATTCACATCGCAATACATGTATATATCACAGAAATACAAAATATCATGTCAGATTTTTAGCCCTAATTTAAGTATACAGATAATTTTATCACTTTGTGGGTTTTTCTGTTTTTCCAAAACTTTTCCAGGCCTGGAAAATGCCATGTCAAAATTCCATGACTTTTCCATGACCGTATGAACCCTGGATAACAGTGTTTTCGGTGCTGTAAACCCATCTCTGCTTGTGCTTTGAAGTTCTGCGCTGAAGTTGGCTGCACGATAATGGAAAATTATGTGATGTTGTTGATTACTGGCTAGCCTTTAAAACTCTATGAATGAGTGAAAACCTCAGCAGACATTGTGACTCTGATTAGCTGGTGTCATTTTACTTAAGAATTTATTTTCAGCTCTGGGTCCACCTTTGGGCCGCTCCAGCCAATAGCAGAACAGCAACCACTGGGGAAGTGGGATATAGATAGTAAGACCGAGTCTGATATGTCAAGTTTAGATACAAAACCAATGCGTAAAATAATCGTAATTTATCACAAGTGTGTGATACCTATCAGTGCTTCCCACAGGTTTGAAATATACTTGCGGTGATAGCCGAATTAAAACACATCATATAAATAGTTAACTATATGCGACAAAACAAAACATAATTTCATTTTTAACAATAATTTTATTTATTATGACACTTTTTACTTTGAAAAAAAGCCAGTTGAAATAAAACAAGAAATCCACTATTTCTCTTACTTTTATTCTGTTCAGGAGCCATGTGCCCCCACTGACAGGGGAAATCTGCTTCTCTTGAATGCCAAAGCATTTTAGATATGTATATAAAATAGCCTATGTAATATATTAACATCATCAGATTAATAAAATAATCTGCAAAAGAGAAATAAAAACAGACAATATCTCAAAAAAAATATCACAATTGCAAGATTAAGACGTGTAGATTATTGTATGCAATAATGCATATGAGCTTTAAAAAGCGAAAACAAAAGTTTAATCCCGGACGTTTTAGAAGATTTGGAAACAAATTTTTAAGTTCCAAAAAGGCGCGTCTCTTTGGGTCTGTGGGAGTGCTGACAGGTCTCGTGCACACAAAACGAAACAGGTAAACGAGAGAAGATTTTCCACTGCTTAATCAATCGCGGATGTTTGGTTATATTAGGCGAATACAAAATAGTATAAAAGAATGTTAATAATAGTAAAAAATGTGTCACTAAATACACTTGGGCAGCCGTTAATATACCTGGGCGACCTGCCCAAGTAAAAGTCTATGTGGGAAGCACTGTGTATTGCATAAACAGGGGTTGTATAATGAAACTGAAACGCCTAGTTTTAGAACACTATAATTTATTAGTATGGTGTAGGGTCTCTTTTTGTGGCCATTACTGCCAATTCATCTTGGGAATTACCGATACATGTCCTGCACATTGGACTGAGGGGTTTTGAGACATTCTTCTTGCAGAATAGTGGTCAGGTCACTACGTGATGCTGGTGTAGAAAAACATTTCCTCACTCATCCTCCAAAACACTCCAAAGTGGCTCAATAATATTTAGATCTGGGGACTGTGCAGGTCATGGGAGATGTTCAACTTCACTTTCATGTTCATCAACCCACTCTGCCACCAGTCTTGCTGTGTGTATTGGTGCATTATCATACTGATACACAGCAATGCTGTCAGGATACTATGGATTGAACCATTGGATGCACGTGGTCCTCCAGAATGGTTCAGTAGTCCTTGGCAGTGATGCGCCCATCTAGCACAAGTATTGGGCCTGGGGAATGCCATGATATTGCAGCCGAAACCATTACTGATTTACCACCATGCTTCAATCTGGGCATGCAAAATTTGGGTGGTACTCTTCTTTGGGGCTTCTCCACACCATAACTCTCCTGGATGTGGGAAAGACTGAAGTGAAGGTGGATTCATCAGAGAACAATACATGTTTCACATGCTATAGCAGCCAACCCTGTGGGGTGATCTCAATGAACAGTTTGGGTGAAAACAGGAGAGTTGAGGTGTACTTTTAATTCTTCAGTAAGTTGGGCAGCATGTTTTATGTTGGATACAATCCAGGTAAGCACACAGACATCCTATTCAGACAGCTTCCTCTTACGTCCGCAGTTACCCTTGTTAAATGTGGTTCATCCTTCTTGGTGGTATACTCGCATAACTCTGTATACTGTGGCTCATGATACATCACAAAGACTTGCTGTTTTGGTCACAGATGCGCCAGAGAGACACACACCAATAATTTGTCCTTTTTTGAACTCTGATATGTCACCCGTAATGTTGTTTGCATTGCAATATCTGTGCTATTACTGCCAATTAAACCTTCACATTCTGCTCTTACTGGTGGCCACCAGACTGGTCAAAATTAGCCATGAAACCTCCAACACTGAATTGGCCAGTGTTTAGTTTCATTGTCCAATCCCTGTATTATTATTGTGATAATGATACTTTTGTGATATATTGTGCATTCCTAGTTTTTATTGCATTTTAAACTTATACAGCCTAAAACGCAAGATACCTGACCATTCTCACTTACCGGGCATGTGCATATTTTGCAACACTCAAGAAGACCAGTCAGAGAGTGATTGTGGAAAGCCACCTCTCCGTTTCTAAGACTTGTCAGTCTATAATTATACAGAACACCAGTGTTGGTGATTTTGAAAGCAGTATGGATGCCAGATGAACAACTGCCCCCCCCATTCCCCTAAATATTGCACTATTAGAGGGACCAGCCATTTATTGTGGTGTCCAAAGCCATAGTGGATGTTTTGAAGTACACTCAATCAATGCCACAACACACCTCAATAATGAATGTACAATCAATGTCTTCAGACAAAGCAAAAGCTTGAAGTTTGAAAAACAAGTTCCTTTTTACAACAATTTGATAAAAATGTACTTTTTATTTTACTGTGAAATATTGGAATGTCTTATTGCCATTATTATTTATTCAAATTTAAATAATTATTTTTTTGTTTTTTTTAAATACCTTTAATGGATAGAATAGTGCAGAGAATTGACAGGAAATAGTTGGGAACAGAAAGAGGGGAAGGGTCGACAAAAGACCTTGAGCCAGGAATCGAACTCAGGTCGCCGTGAGCACTGTGGTGCTATATTTCGGTACACTAGGCTATTGATGGCGATCGTTATTCTTTTTTTTTAAATATTGACAATAGCTAAATGCTGGATAAAACTTAGCCCTGGAAACCATCTCAGCAAAACCAAGAGCTTTTATTTTAAAAAATCCCCTTTACGAATTCTAATTGATCGTTAATGTCTTTACTATTTGGAGATTAAATTTGATCTCTATCCTGCTTTGTAGCTCATAACGCAGTTGTGACCTCGGCCATTTTTGCTCCTCATCCGGATCTCATCGTGCCTCAGGAAGCAGGCTCCGAAAAACCAGACTCAGACTGTAAGAGCGACAGCACAGACGACTCAGAGACCATCCCATCAGGTACTGACTTTAACAATGTGACCATCAAGTGTGGCATCTAAAGTGCACAGAAATAACTTCCAGTTCTCCCTTTCCTTATGTTTCCTCAGGGGCGCTGAAAACAGACCACTCCGAAGTTCTGCTCTCTGCTGATTTCACCGGAGCCATTAAAGTTTTTGTCAATGTTAAGAAATATTGAGTGCTGAATATGACACCCAGTGAGTATTTCAGAAAACAAAAACAATGAATAGCTCCTTCCAGATTTTTGGATAGAGCTAAAACAAAATCAGTGCCACTTTATATGTAACAGATCCCCCATTTATCGACCAATCGACTGCTGGAGAGTACTCTGGGGGCGGAGCTGATAAGTCCCACCTCTTTTACAGAGAACAGGGACCCAGGAAGTTGTAAAGTTGGGACAGTTGAGGATCAGGGACAGATGGAAAAAAAACCCGGTTAATGCTTCTTTCTTTACCTTCTTATGCTTTTAATTTGATTTGTTTGGAGAGGTGGTGTTGTATCGTTGCTGTACATGCACAAAAAAGGGCTCTACATTGCACAGATCGATGATGCCATTTTAATGGATGAGTGAAACTGCAAGCCTGTATGGAGAGGGGATGAGACGCAGGTGATCAGCCCTTCAAACACACACACACACTTTAATTTCCCCTGCACATTTTAACCCTCAAAGTCAATGTTTCTGGAAAGCCCAGTATCATACATTTCCAACACGAGCACTAACTCACTCGTTTCAATTTTGTCAGTGTTATTTTAATGTTGTAAAAATAATTGAACTTGATTTTTTTATGTGTATGATTCCAGAAATAAATAAAATGAAAAAAATTCAGATTTTTCTGATATGGTTTTTATTTAAATTCATGCAAGCAAAGTTGGAGAGCGTATTTTCTAAATAATATTTTGAAGAGCCCCTATTATGGCATTTTGAAAATGACCTTCCATGTAATGTGTAACAGTAAGTGAATAAAAACATCCAGCTGAGGTTTAAACCTGAAAGTGTACCATGATTAAAACTATTGATTCTTTAACAAAATAGTCGACTCAGGAGTCGAATAAATGAATCGTGTTGGGTTCGGATCTTTTGTCTGAAGGCATCGACGTTGATACAGTACATCACCAAATATGTAGTACCGATTTCCGGTAAAACCTTTACCTTTAGACACTAGCAGAGCGCAGGGGATTACGGGACGAATATGAATACGAATATTGCAATCACTGACAGAGGAGATTCGGCTGTGGAGAATAAAGTTCATTTTCACAACAATACCACATTATAGCCAACCTAATGCTGTGTTTGTTCCTGTCATTTTTTTTGATGATTGATACAATAACCTATGCTGCAACATGGGATTCGTCGACCATTTGCTAGTAAAGGAAGGAGCAGCAGAGACTATTATGTATGGGACTTTGACAGGGACTTTGTCAGTAACTGTTACTGTTACAAACACTGTTCATATGGAGCAGTTTCTCAGTTAAATGCTTTTCTGAACCCGCGATCCTCTGTTGTTTGTCATTGCTATGGCCACCATCAGCTGTTCCTACACACGTGAGGCGTAGCCAATTTTTAAAATAGTTCAACTTTTGCCACTTTGTGGATTAATATTGAATGTGCGTTGTTGTTATTACTTGGAGTTAGCATTAAACTTCCAACCCAGGCTCATTCTGAAAACATACCTCTATACACGTTTCTGGAGGCCGCAAAATCTGTCCCGGGAGGTACATTTTTTGCAGTTTTTGTTTTCGCGAATCCACGAGAGGCCGCTGTGTGTGCTTTTTGAGATCTCAAATTTCTCTCGCAAGTGCCATTCGCGCCTGCTGTTCTCGCGTAAACCCACCAGAGGCAGCTGTTGACTGACTGTTCGACTGACCGACCAATTGACTGACCCACCCTCCTCCTTCCCCAAACCCAACCAACAATTTTCAAAAGCAATCTAGAAAAAAAGAGAAGACCTCGTCTGATTTTCACGTTTTTTGATTTGACCACATTCTCACCCTGTTATTTACTCGTTTATTTAATTTTTTGGATTCTGTTTTTGTCTTACCTGCTTTCTGCAACCGTTCTTGACCAGACTCGAACCTCATCGTCATGGTCAACAACTCTGCGCCTCAGTCCGCGGACGCACGTGCAAGCTAACGGGACAAACTGGTTATAGCGGGAAAATCGTCCACACGAAGGTAAGCATTAAAATGAGCGATGTCGTACAGCCCCGTAGCGTTCATTTTAAAAATGAATTGCAGCCATACGCACCTCTGGCTACATAATTTGCGGTCTCCAGAAACGTACATAGGACTACGTTTTCAGAATGAGACTATGTTGGCTACTTCATAACCGTTGTGGGTGTTTCTCTCTGTCTCGTGCTGAACCTAGTCGACCAATCACAACAGACTGGGTCATCGGACCAATCAGCGCAGATTAATAAGGAGGTTTTTGGGAACAATTACTAAACAAATCATATAAGAATCGTTGGTATAATTAGGTAAAACTAAATGCATATTATAAGACGATGAAAAAGTTTTTTTGACTATATCAGCATGTTGTTGGAGACCCCCAAACCCAAAATATGACCTCTTATAATGCAAAATAGGGGCTCTTTAAAATGGCTTGTGTATTTGTAGAAGTGGAAAAAAACTAGCTGAATTCCATGCACTGTTTAAAGGTCTTGTGAAGTGCTTTGAAATATGCATTTTTATTTGATGTTTGACGTAATCTCAACCGAAACACGATAAGAGGGTGGGACACAGTGTAGCGCCTTCCCTTTTGAAAAATAAACAGCCAATAGCGTTTTGTTTTATCACAGCTCTACCAGTGAGAGTGGTTGAGCTCAAGCACATCAAATGAAAAGTGAATGAGAATTGTCTTGAAGGGGGCGTGGCATGTCAGATACTCGAGAGCATTTGATTGGTCATGATGTGATGAGAAAGTGTGGTGTGAGGTGACGTGAATAACACCGTTGGGCAGAAGAGACCAACTACAAGCTTTACATGTTTATATCAGTTTTATATCTTCTAAATGTGAATTTTGTCAGTTTTGGAGCACACTAGCTTATAGATATCCTAAAAACTAACAATATTGATACTGACATCTTTATTATAATTTCATGGGACCTTTAAATGCATATTATATTACTCCAAGGTGTGCCCTAAAAAGCATTAAAAGTTGATAAATCCTTTTAGAGGAATTTAAGGCCCTTAAAAAGTCTTAAATTTTGTATCATTTTTGATTCTACAACGTATAGTTGTACGCTAAAGTTTGCCTGAATTTTATCTGAATATTGAGGTGCTGTGTAGTTTATGAAATCGATCAAATCCTGGAGTTCTATAGGCACCAATTAGCATTTTTATTCATGTTTTAGTTTAAGATTAGATTCTTACAATCAGTATTTAGTAAATAAAATGTCGCTAATGTTACCAGGGGGAATTCTAAAGTGGCAATGATGAGGTCTTATGGACAACATGCATGTATAACAAGTCTTCAGAGTATATACACAGATAAATGACTTTTAAGACCTTTTTTAAGCCTTGTTCCATAAATTAAGACCTTTGAACCACTTTAGGTTTCAACTGAAAACACTGGCGAGATTTTAACTTACACTATATTTACTAAATAATAAGGTAAGAAACTAATCCAAAACTAAAACATTATTCATATACTGAATACAAATCTCTTAAATCTAGCTATTTCAGCAGGTTGGCGCTTATAGAGATGCAGAAATAAAGGTGTTGCCACCTTGGTTGCATGATGTCAAATCTAGCAGGATTTCATTGATTTCATAATCTACGAGGTCTTGAAAGTTACTGAACTTCACTCTCTGATTTCTGTATATACCCTGTACTCTAAAATTGTCACTAAATGTAAATGGGAAATTAGAATGAGCTTTTTGAAAACCTCAAATTTGTTACGTGTTATTCACACCACGCATCCGTCCTTCCACAATTGCTTTTATTGTAAAGTTGGGAGACGGTGGAGTCAATCTTGCAGCATTTCTTTTTAAACACTGGATTTAAAATGAGAAAAAACAAAACAAAAATAAGATCTGTACAAGTTCACACTTCATCTTAGAAAAAATCTCCGCCAAGCCCAGGGGTGTGATTGCAGCCGCCACACAGACAGAAGAACCACCTTCTGGAAAGAACTGGAAATCTGCCAGTCCATAATCACTAAGCTTGGCGGACTGGAAACGTGTGGTTGTGCATGAAGAGAACAATCCATCCGTCCGCAGGCTGTTTGAGACTTTGCAGCGTTCACAGGCTCAAGAGTTCAGTGTTTGCTCTTCTTGCTCTTTTTGTGCGAGCGATGTGGCGATCGGGATGAAGACCTCCAGGATTTGTGCTGCGGGGACGGCGATCGGGAGCGCTTCGACTTCCGTGGAGATCGAGATTTTGTTCTTGAGGAAAGAGAAAGAGGGAGAATAAATACTGAGTAAAATTGACATAATTGGCATTACAATATGATACGAGGGTCTAAACAAACAGCAAAAAAAAGCGACAAATACAATAAGAATATAGAAAGTCATGTTTACTAAAAGTAATTAGATTGTATAATCCAGAGGTTCTCAAACTTTTCAGCTTGAGGCCCCCAAAATAACAATTCTCGACCCACATTATGCTCGGTGGTTATAAACATACAAACTTTGCACACAACAGTGCACACAAACACCAATAGAAACTATATAAACAAGCTTATTGGCAACACAAAAATGTGCATCAGTCTAACAAGCATATCAATTATTATAGTCATTATTCAGTTGTTTAATTTAATATTAACCTCACATAATGAGAATGGTGGGCACAAGACTACTTTTGGTTTAGTTTAGGAGACCGCTATTTGGAGATCATCCTCAGTTCAGTTATGGCCTTTATTTTTTAATGTACATGAGTGCCATAAAGGTGTTAAAGTTTAACATTGTGCTATAAAATCAACCTGCTGCAACTAACACTATCGCTGTGTGTTAATACTAAGAACCTAGCATAATAACCCCAGGGGTCACAATCCAGTAGAAAAAGAATTGAAAGGCTAATGGAATTTTTATTTGCATGTTTTTTATGTAACTATTAAGTACTGTTTGTATCTTCTGCAGCTTATAGATAAAATATGGCAATTCTAAAAGTTTAATTACATATATAATATTTTTGGAAATCACCAAGCGATGCCCCCTTATTGTCTCACAAACCTCCAGGGGATCGCGACCCCCACTTTGCGAATCTCTGTATAATCAATGTCATATTAGATCAATTATGTACAATTGTCAGTGCATTGATACTGTAGATATGGACTAACGTCTACGCGTTGATTAAAACTAAGGTGTGCAGTATGGATGTATTTTTATTATTGTGTTATATAATATATATATATATATATATATATAATAAAAAAATATAATAAAATATATATATAAATATATAAAAACATATTTAAAAAATATATTAAAAATATATAAATATAAAATTTTATTTAAAAATATATGAAAATATTTTTCCAATGTATTTTTTTGCATGGTGAGCTCTTCTGTGACGTGAATTTCCTTTCAGGATTAATAAAGTCTAAACAAACAAGAATAGTTTGTGTTCTGGATAACTAGCTGTTAGTTTCAGACCACTCTACTTCTGTAGCACTAAAAGCGTGATATATAAAAAAAAAAAAAGAAATATGAGCAAAGTTTTCTAATTGCACGGTGGAAAGATCAGAACAGGGGATGAAAGTTTTAATCTAATTAATTCAACTGTGATTAATGATTCAAATTAAGCACATTATATATAGACGAGAAATTAAACCCATAAGAAAGTGAACTTTTTTTGCTTTTTTAGAAGTTGTTATTTAGATATGAAGAGTTCAGTTGCAAAACCCTCTAAATCCATCTGACCTCTTTTCTTGTAAATGATCATTTTCTATCAGGCTCCTCTGATTAGGTTCAGAAGTTTCATTTTATACATAATGAAAAGGTTATTAGCTGGTAAATAAAATAACTTTTCAAAAATGTCACAGTAGACAATTATTTGGTTTTTAACAAGGTAAATTTTCCTTTGCATCAAAACCAGAGGTTTTTGCTTTTTTGCAAAAACCTCTAAATCCACCTATTGAGACAAGACAATGTAATTAGTTGAAAATCACTAAAGTTGCAATTAGAATTTATTTAACAAACATAAAACACATTACACAAACCACCTGAAATTAAAAATACAAAAATCTGTCAAGTAAGTGGCGGTTCATTCCGCTGTGGTAACCCCTGATAATCCAGGGACTAAGCAGAAGTAAAATGAATGAATGAAATTTGTCAAGTAAGTGCATTAATCAATAGCATTAAAACTGACATGAATTAAATCTTAATCTTGTTATTTCTGATATTTTGGATTTAGATTTAATGTAAGTAGAGCAATGTAAACAAGCGTGTTAGATTCAAATAATGTAGTGTACAAACATTGTGAAACATCAATATCTGTGCATTGTCCATTACTAAATAAAATAATATCATTTATTGAAGTAATATAAATAATGCATAGTTTTATACATTATATTTATTTTTTAAAACATAGCTTACATTAGCAAATAAAACACAAGGTAAGGCCTACTGTGCAAAACAGAGGATGTCTCTCAGTAGCTGTCATTTATTCAACCTCACCATACTCAAGGTCTTGGACTCTTTTTTATCTATTGTTTATACTTATAGCATCCATGCGGGATAAAAGAACGGCATCTTAGCATCATCTATCGTGAAACCGAGTTGCAGTTTAATGTAGCTATAGTAAATCAGGCTCATTCAAAGTGGCGCCGCTGTTCAAATAGCGGATTCGTTTAGCAATGTAGTAGAGTCAACTCTTCATACGAATGCCCCACTCAATCACCTATTCTGTTCTGATTCTTTCAGAAATACGAGTTGTGTGGTTTCATAGGTGATATTTTCATAGGCAAAACTAAGCAAAAATAAACAATTAACTTCTTATTAAAGGGATTATTCATCCAAAAATGAGAATTCTGTCATCGTTTGCTCAACATTTACAATTTTATAAGTTTCCTTCTTCTGTTAGACATAAAAGAAGATATTTTGAGGAAAGCTGGAAACCACCGACTTCTATAGTATTTGTTTGTCCTACTATTGAAGTCAATGATCACAGATTTCCTCAAAATATCTTCTTTTGTGTTCAACAGAAGAAACTCAAAGTGGTTTGGAAGCACTTGGTGAATACATTTTCATTTTGGAATAAACTATTGCTTTAATTGTACTGTTGTACAAAATAATCAGCACATTTGCATTGAAAGGAAGCACAAAAACAGTTCTTGTGTGATACTGAATGTGTTGCTTGGGTGATCTTGGCTAACTATATAATATGATTTGATATAAAAAAAAACGACAACTCGTACCTGCCTTTAAATCTCTAACTGTATTTTACAGATTTTATAGTCAATGCATCATGATCATCACTAATCATCTGTATGAAATGTAAGATAGTTAATAGGGCTGCATAATATATCGTTTCAGCATTGGTATCACAATGTGCAAATGTGCAGTAGTTGCATTAAAACTATTTAGGCACAATAACAGTTGTATTTAATTATTTATACAATGAAGACTGTACCGTGTTATTTTCTATTTAATTATTGAATTACTGTACCCGGATACTGTTAGAATCCACAGAAAGAAAATTGTGTTGTTAGCCTGTAAAAAAGCCATAACCAGAAAATGGTTACAGCATGAAATACCTCAAATTAGTGACTGGTTTGACACAATTTTTGAAATCAATAAGATGGAGAGGCTAACAATGAACCGTCGTTTACAGACTGAGGAGTTTAATGAGACATGGAGAAAATGGTTAGAATATATTCTTCCATTAAGACCAGATTTATTACAGAATGAATAGTCAGAAAGATGTGGATTTTATGTTGTGGGTTATTTTTAGCAATGAGAAAAAACATAACAGAAAGATATTTAGAACAACAATACCTATTTAAAAATAACTAAATACTTTTACATTTAAAATACTGAAAGTACCATCCTCACAGTTTCATATGTACATAGTTTAAGTAAAAAAAAAAAAAAAACAAGACAGAAAAAGGTAGACTGGGTGCCACAATATGGTTTAAAAAATAAAGTACATAACTGAAAAGCAACAAATGAATTTTAGCTGTTTATTTTTGATGATATACAAAACCGTGTATATTGAGTGTATATATATGAGTGTATTGCTTTTCTTGTTTCTTATAATGTCTTTGAATCATTAATGTAACCTCCATATTTATTATTGGAAATTTTGTGTATTTTATAATTTCATTCATTTCTACAATTTTTGGAATCTGATGTTAGGTTGTTTTGTGAATACATTGTGGAAAACCCTGTCTGTATGTAAATTTGAAAACTGCAATAAAAAACTAAAAGAATCCACAGAAGAAAAAAAAAAATCCACAGAAAAAAAAAGAATCCACAGAAAAAAAAGAATCCACAGAAAACATTAAGCATGATTTATTACCCTTCAATTCACTTTTATCTGTGCTCTATTGTATGTATATATGCTTTTAATTAGCTTATTATATTTTATGCAGATGCACTTGCTCTACAAAATCATCCCATCCTAATCTAAAATGATAAAATCTTTCAAAGTAAAGCTATTCAAGGCATCTGGTGAAGGGATGCATTGAATAGTGCAAATATGGTGTAGCCCTAATGGCAAACACCGGTCTAGAGGAGAGCAGGTGCGTTCATTCTTTTTTTAATTAGCAAATTAAATAAATGAACTCAATAAATCAACAGCCCTTCTGGAAACGCAGTGCATGAACCCTGGCTAGGGCACTATGAGTAACTGTTGTTGAATAATAAAGTGGACTTAATTGCTAATCACCCTTAATAATTAGAAATGTGTGTAATGAGTGCAGTGCACACCTCTCTCTCCTGTCTTCTTTATCTCGACTCCGTCCTCTACTCTTTTCTCTGTCTTCACTCTTTCTGCTTTTCTCTTTATCCCGTGTTTTACTCCTCTCATCACCTTTATCTCTCCGCTCGTCTTTTTTGGAGCGGTCTTTCTGTTTCTGTAAATGTTTGTCTCTCTTCTCCTGGTCATCCTTGTCAAACTCCTAAAAAGTAGAAACAGAAAGAATAGTTAAGAAATAATGATGAGAGTTTATTGATTTAAAAGAACATTCTTTTATGAAAATGATTTATACAAGAATTTTGTGTTTATGCAGACAGCAGACATCCATATTACTATGTCTTAAGGCCCATTCGCACCAAGAGCAATAACTATAATGACAACTATATTAGCATTCAAATCAATGGAATTATTCATTATATGTATGTGGCAGTATGCTTCATTGATCCTTATGGCTCGTTTCCACTGACTGGTACAGTACAGTACGGGTCACCTTTATGAGGCTTGCGTTTCCACTGCTAAAAGGGTACCAATGTTACTCTTTTGGTGGGTGTGGTGTACGACAGAAAGTTGCAGTCAACGTCATTTTCGCTCGAGAAAATGTCTAAAGTAAAGCTGTACGCTCACATATCATATGAGAAGCACTTCTCACAACACAGATGCTTTACACACATAAATACTGCTGTATAAATGTTTATTACTAACTTTTCTATGAACATGAAATAAATGCAACATATATAAACACATACAGACCCTTACAGTCTCCGATATGTTACCACTTACAGTAAAACTACACACAGCATACATTTAGTCCTTATTTAAGTTCAAAACAACAGGAAATAGAGCCCACAGTCAGAGCAGACCTCTCATGATTAAACGTGTCTGTAATCTTCAGCAGCACATGTAGCTTCTTGTTAGAAAGTAATTCCATCATCCTGAGTTCATAATAGTCCAAAACAAGATGATAATAGTTAAACATGGCAGTTTGTTCACATTTGCTGAAAAAATAATGTGCTCATTTTTTTCCGGCTTCTCCTTTTGTTTTTTGGCACGTCACTCTTGCGTTTGTCAGTTTCTGACAGGATCATGTTTCAAAAGCACGTCAATAATCAAGCGCACGTTATTATCATCAGCTCAAGAAGTTTGTTATTTCAAATACAGACACGCGGCTCGCGTAAGCAAAAAAACGCTCGCGCTTCAGACTGACTCGTAAAAAACTATGGGGCACAGGGTAAAATCTGCTGTTTTTTTTTTGGTTTTGTGGCTGTTCATCAAGACGACGACAATGTTCATTTGAGCCCAGATCAAACAGGGCTCGTTATTATATGTTATTATATGGATATATAGTTTCTGGGCTGTGTATGAAAACATGGCGGCTCATTTGTTTTCATTCTAGCTTGTTGCGTGAGCTCGTGACGTATCTCTGTAAACCAATAGCGTTCAGCTGCGCGTCTAGCTCCGCCTTTGGGACCCTTTTGGGACTCTTTCTCGTGTTTTGTACCCTTTCAAAAGGGTGCAGAAAAAGTGTTACGGTACGGTTCGGTACGCCTTTTGACAGTGGAAACGGCCATAAAAGCGTATCGATCCGTACCGTACCAGTCTGTGGAAACGAGCCATTAAAGATCCAATGAAGCGCTTTGAAATGCGCAACTTTGTTCAGTGTAAGGATGCACTAAATTTTCAGCCAACACAAAACATTGGCTGAAAATTTTCGGTTTTCAGTTGAAAAAGAAAACTGGCTAAAAATATAAGCTGAGAAAAGGCTATGGTGCACTGCACTACCCAGCGCACTGGTTTCACCGCTCATCCAGCCACAGCTTGACTACGTGCTGCAGTCAAAGTTGCACAATATTCCGCTCATGTACACTTAGGCTCAATCCCAATTCTATTTTTGTACCCCTACCCCTTGGCCCTTAAAACAGAGTGTGACAGGGTAGAGCTTTAAAATTTACCCCTAAGAAATGGGACACCACTACAACACCTGTACACGTCATCATATGTCATCGCAATCTCTTGCTTCATATGAGATCAGGATATCACGCCTGCTGTAGTTATATGTAATGTAATGGTATAACGTGGCAATAAGCTGGTAACTGTACTGTGCATTTACACTGTGGGCATATTCATCTATGTTAACACGCAAAAACAGCATTAACATTATAGCAGACACTGTAAAAAGTCATTCCCAGCCACTAGACTTTTCTGACAGGGTATTCGAGTGTCATCGAGTGTCAGAATGTTGTGGGACTGCTGTACAGGAGTTATTATTATGTCTATAGGTCGCGAAAAACGAGTTTAGTTTTTTTTAAGCATGATGGTAAAACACGAACGCGGTTATAAATATATTAAAACATGTGCTTGTTTGTTGTAAAAATTCGTAATAATGACAAAAAAATACAAATTTGTGGATTTCCTGACTTCTGTGCGCAGCCATTCTGCCTTTGTAGCTGGTGTATTCGGAGAAATTTTCGTACCCCTTAGTTTTGAGTGTGGTCCTGGAAAATCTCCATTTCAAGGGGTATCTAGCACTTTCCTTAGCCCTACGCCTTCAAGCTAAAGAGAATTGGGACACCCCTACCCCACACACAACGCACAAAACAAAGGGGTAGAGGTAAGGGAAAGGGTTAAGAGGTAGAATTGAGATTGGGCCTTTGACTGACTGTCTGTTTCAGCTGAGAAAAATATCATCGTGAAAGAAGCACTATTATTATTGTTCCTCAATGCCGTTATCATTTGTGAATAATATATATATATTTTTTTTCTTTATCCTTTTTATAATTATTTTTCTTGGAATGACTAGGCCTTTTTGTGAACAAATGTTTTGTATCATTTTACTTGAATGCTGCATCTGTTTATCATTTTTTATTCACTGCAGTCGATTGTTTTTGCAAGCGACTGTGTTACCTTCTGTAACAGTCTGTTCCTGTAGTGTTGAACCTGCTGTTGTAGAGTCAAACTGGACTTCCTCTGTCTCTTACCAGACTCTAACTCATCCTGGAAATTCATCACCTTTACCTGTAATTTTAACACACAAAAAAAAATCCTACAGCCGTTTACAGTGACTGGTAACACAATCAGCTTCAGTGCTCAGAATGTGTGGGAGGCAGAAAACCTCAGCGGGACGTGAAAAACGTGAGTGAATGACTAACCTCCAGTTCTCTGAGACGTGTCCTTTTACTTTCCGACAGTTCAAAATTTTTCAAAGAGCTCTTAAAGTCAGCCCCCTCGAACCTGCTGGGACTGTCAGCTTCATCACTGCTGGTGTCAGAATCACCCGAGTTCTCCTTTAGGCCACTGCATCAGAAAAAGAGGCCAGCCAACAATAAATGAGCCATCAAATAATGTTTATAACGCACAATACTTTACAAAGGATCAAGCCAAAATAAACAATTTTATCAGTGGATAGTCCACTCAAAGTATGTGATTTGATGAGTCTGTTGAAAAGCTTTGATCGCGAGCTAAACCTGAATCATCCACTTATCATAGTGAACAATGAGTAATGGGAGTCTTACCCTGAATTCACCTCATTGTCTGAGTCATTCTTGGCTGAAAGGATAAGAAGCACAGTTTAAAAGATTGCAGAAGCTGAACGTCTGTGAAAAGCAGTCAATGCTGAGATTGTACCTGAGGATTCGGAATCGTCCACCTTCTCCCATTTGGACAGTGCAACAGTAGGTAAAGTCTTATCAGAGCCCTCATCAACTGGATTACACACAAAAACAAAAACAAAGTTGAATTATGTGTACCTGAAAAATCAATGATGTAATTTAAAAAAAGCCCAAAATAAAATGAATTTTTGTGTGCTTAATGCTAACAGAATTATATGAATTGCATTGGAATATAAATCACAGATTGGTTTAGAAGATTAAACTTATATTTGGGTTAATATGGTAATAAACTGTTAACTACAATATTGTACTAAACAGTTTTAAATGGTTACAAATCTGTTTATTATCAGTTAATCATAGCATGTGATACCCAGAGGTTTTTCATGAACCTGTTAATTGTCCAATTCGCATGTTTAAAATAACTTGAATATTGACAAACTGTAAATTGCTAAAAAGATCTAAGTGTGCACTTTTCATATACTGACCATGTTTTGCTGGTAATATTATGTAGTTACAATAATTAGTTATTTTTGACTAGGGAAAACAAAAACAAA
>CAIGQZ010000427.1:2506467-2540481 GCA_903798205.1 Danio tinwini
ATATACACACACATATATATATATATATACACACATATATATATATATATATATATATATATACATATATACATATATACATATATACATACATACATACATACATACACACACACACACACATACTATATTGTATATAGTATTTCTTCAAAATATTGAGTATATTGAATATAACTGAACTTTTATTAGTATGTAGGGGTAATTTCTTTAGGAATCATCATTAAGTGGCTGTTGTTGGTATAGCAGCTCACAAAATCCCAATTTTTTGTGATATTAGTCTTAAATTAGCAAAACAACTTTAAAACCACATGCTTTTATTTCATATAGTTTTTTTTTACGGTGAGTCAAATATTTATATAATTTTTTTAAATATATCTTCTTGTACTTTTTTTTATTAAAATGATCTATAACTTCTTTTTAAAACTGCAGAGCAAAAAAGTAGGGAAAAAGTAAGACATTTCAAAGTCTCTTTTTTTTAAACCAGAACAGAGTGAGGATTGTATTCTTTACTTTTCCAGAATAATATTCCATTTAATTTCTTTTTTTTTCCTTTCCAGGCCTACCTTCAAAAGTGGCCATGACATGAGAAAACTTCTTATATAATAACTAGTTAAACTAAAAGGTACTGAAAGGTAAATAGCATTATATTAGAGGCAAATAAGAGTCACTTCTCAGCCCAGAGTTTTTTCTTTCTCTGTTAATTTTTTAATTTCTTATGTATTTTCTCTTCATGCAAACCTGGTATATAATTGTTGCTATGAATATTGTCTTTGTTCTGTAATCAATAAACAATCACAAAAAAGTGGCCATGAAAAGGTTAATTTATAGTTTCAGATTTAACTACGTTTTAGTGACTATTATTGATATGTTTAGTAGTTGGAAATCCAATATTAGCCAAGCTGGTCATGTAAATTATGATACATATATATATTTTTTGCTTATACTGTTTAAACTTCAAAAAATACTTAAAAAGTCACATTGTTACATCAAAAGCTGTCAGAGCAGAAATCAAGATCCCATATTGCAAAACGTGTAAATTAACAGAAAACACTCTTGAATCACAAGCTATGAGCAACTGTTATTTAAAATATTTTTTTAACAGTAAAGATGAACATCAAGTTATGTCTACGACTGGCTACTTACATGGCACACCATCAATATCATCTACTGAGTTTCCTAAGGGAACACCGTCAATGTCATCAACCGGTACGCCATCTATAGCAGATGGATCCCAGGTCATAGGCGACCCATCAAGGTCATCGAGGGGTGTACCATCGATTTCACCTCTGTCTAGAGGAACTCCATCCAACGGCGCTCCATCCAGATCTGGAGATTCAGGCTAGAAAACAGATAGCGGGCAAATAAATACTACACAAATCTACACTATGCAGATAATTTACTGTTTATATATACATTTTTTCATGGAATAGCAGTAGCTCACCTCTGGTCTTTCAATGACTTCTTCTCCAGGTTTGATCAGCCCTAGGAATATATTCTGCAGTTGGATCAGAAATGAGTCTGGATAAACTGCCCAGTCTTCCCACGCACGAAAACATCCCATGATCCTTTGCTGCAAAAAAGTGAGAGAGCAAGAGATGAAAGTAAAGTGTGGAGGGGGGGTGGGATCACAGATCTCTGCAGGGGAGAAGCTCAACAACACACTGTTCCCACCTTAAACTGCTCTGCCTGGAGTCTCGCCTGGATGTTCCGATACGCTTCACTGATGTCTCCAAATATCTCAGGCAGCTTTGTCTCGAAACTATTGCACAGCAGGACAAAAACAATTCAGAGACAACATGAAAGTTGTAATTTATACTGAAGTATTGACAGATCTTTTCTTCTGCATTATGGTGCATTATGGTGCAAAATTAAATGGAAAAAGACTTGACAGATATGAATGCAAGTTTGAGGTTTAATAAAAGATGGAGTTTAAAACATTTATTGGCATTTTGATTAAATAAAAAGGCCAAAATGTTGGCCTAGTGGTTAAGTCCGACATCTAGCACCATGGTGCTCACAGCGACCCCAGCTTGAGGTCCTTTGCCACCTTTCCCCTCTTTATGCTACTAATACTTTCCTATCTGAAATCTCCACTGTCCTATCTCAATTAAAAGTGAAAAAAAAAAAATAATAATAATAAAAATTAATAAAATAAAAATGCCAAAATAAATGCAAATATTAACCCTTGTGCACTGTTCAAATTTTATTTGTTATGTTAGGGATGAAAACACCCACTAGATTAAACTGCTGTAAAAATACATCAGATAATTATTTTTTTGCATAAATCTGTTAATCAACCTGAGTCCTGATCAAAACTACTAAATTGTTTAGAAAATTACAGGATTTTAACTCTTTAATTGCCAAGTTCACAAATGATGTCACTGATTTGATGAATTAAACACACAAAAATTACGTATTTTTAATATAAAAAGTAAATTTTTTAATTTATCAGAGTCTTGGACATGTGAACGATTAGTAAGCACATAGGCTTTTTTGATGCATTGTTAAGATTTTCATTTTTTTCTCCCTAATTTATTGTTGGTGGCTGTTTTTGCCCCATTCACTTCCACTATAACCACATTTGATGGTGCATAAATACTAGTGGTGAGCCGTTATCGGCGTTAACATGCTGTTAATGCAAGACTCTTATCGGGCAATAAAAAAAAAATGGCCGTTATTCTGTTCTCAAAGTTGGGTTGGGAGCTGGGTCTATTCTACGCAAGCTATGACAACTTTCACCTTGATATTTTAGCGTGGATGTATACCTGGCCGAATTGCACTGTAGGTGGAGAGAACAAGTCTTCGAACCTGTGGGTCCTACTGTGAAATGACCACATTAAATGTGACGTGCAAATATGGATGCAGTTCACTAGAGTGAATCTGATTAATGTTAGCTCCACATCTAACTATCAAGCACCTGTAGAGTTTATGCGTTTCAGTAAAACATATACAAAAAAAATGGAGCGGGTGCTTTTTAAAAATGAATGACGGTGAATGAAATTCAAACCAGTGAGCCGTCTGACAAAAAAGTGCCCTTTTGAATGAAATCAGCAGGATGTCCTTCTAGATCTTTCACTTACTTCAAAGGCACTACTGACTACGCTTACATGGACATAATAATGTAATCTAGTTATTTGCCTTAATAGACAATGATATAATTAAGGTGTTTACGTGAAGTGCTTACTTGTAAGAGTTTTTATGTAATTTTGGGTGACTTTATCTGCAATTTCACATTCACTCATGAACATTTCATTCATGCCCCCATGACAAACTTGTGTATTAGACGCAAATAAGGAGTAAGGACTGGTGAGAGTGTTATGGAATTTAATAACACACGCCAAATAGAAAAAAAGAAAAAAACTTCTGCATTTCGAAGAATAAAAAATAAATAAATTAATTAAAATATATTAAAAAATAACATAAGCTACATAAGCTGTTTCGAGCTTATGTAGGCCGTGGCCTACAGTTCAAAATTCATGTTTAACTGAAAAAACAGTTAGTAAACACAAGTACATCTTATTGAACAATTTACTTTCATCATCAATTATCATAGTAGAACAGTTTCTCAAGCAGTTTGCGATGCATTGCAATGCATGCATGATCCATGTAGTTCTGACAGCTAAGATGCATATTTAGATTTTCTCAGACACATCAAGGTAAGTGCGCAAAGGTAATTTTCACACTTTCAGACACATAGACACACTTTAATTTGCTGTTACACTCCGTATAAAAGTCAGAAACTACGCTTTTTTTCTGCACATCTAAAGGGTTAATGATGCCACTTGATGATCAACAGTAAAAATTACTAATTTAATCTCTTCCTAACAGGAAAAACCACCAACAATCAAAAATGCTTTATTACATGGTGTCATAGTTTTATAATCAAAAAAATGTGGTTATAATGGAAGTCAATGGGGCAAAACAGCCACCAACAGCAAATTGAAAATCAATTAAAAAAAATTAAAAACAACAAATTAACCGATTATGATTAACCGATTTATGCAAAAAATTTGGAAAAAAAAGTTTATCTGATGCATTTTTACAGCAGTTTAATTCACTGGGTGTTTTTATCCCTAACATAACAAAAGAGTAAAAAAATTGCTCAGAGTATATCATTAAGCTTTTTTAAATTCAAAGCATTTTTTTTCAAAATATGTATCAAAAAAAGATGTCACCAAAAATCATTCTGCTAGCTGAAACACAGAAAAAGTTATGGACAAATTAAGACACAAAATCACCCCGGTGATGATGAAAACATCCCCAACAGCACATAATAGTTAAAAATACACATGAAACATCCATTTGCAATATAGTGTGTAATTCAGTGCAATTTCTGACAGCAAATTTTGATTTAGTTATATTCATAGTGGCTAAATTGGCTTAGTTTTAGCCATATTGTAGTGATCTGAATATGTTTTTGGATTAAATGCTGTAAAGTTTAAAGATTGTTCACTCCCCAGATAAATTACTTAACATTTACTAAGCCTTAAATGGTTATAAACATTTATGAATTTCTTCTTCTGTTGAACACAAATGAAGTTGTGTTTTAAAGAATGTTGATATTTGAAAACTTGTAACCATTGACTTTCATGGTAAGAAAAACAAATACCGTGGAAGTCATTGTTTACCAATTTTCTACATTTTTCAAAACATCTTTGGTGTTCAACAGAAAAAAAAACTCAATCAGGTTCTGAACAAGTAAAGGGTGAGTAAATGGTGTAGAATGGTATTTTGACCACAGCGGTTCTAACTGTAGTTCTGCCGAGCGACTAAAAAGTTATCAGCATGATGGTAAAAAAACTGTACATTTCTAGTCAAACCATTCTTCTGCAATCTTATACCAAAAACGGAAATAAGGGCAGTATTAAAATGCTAAAGATGTGGGAGAGCGTTTATATTATGTGATTGTATTGTATTGCAATATGGAGCAATTAAGTGTTGATGTTAAATCAAAAGTAATTCACAAATACTTGAAAATGAGATGATTTAATGACAATAATTCTCTATGGTTACAACTGAATTAATTACGAATAACTGTATAAAATGATAAAACATGAAATGATAAAAACATATGACATTAATTGTACCCAGTTTAAATGTAAATTTAAAGTTACCTAAGAAAGAGAGAGACAGGGGGAGGGAGAGAGAGAGACAAAGAGAGTAAGTGGAAGAGAGACAGCGCAGGAAAAGCTCAGAGCCAGAAAAAGAGACAGAGCAAAGTTTACCAGCTATTTTGTATCTTCTTGACCATGTGACTAAAGCCCAAATGCTGAGACATTCAAACTGACCAATCAACATGTGACCACATCGTAAAACCCCCAAAGTCCACACACCAGGCCCTGATCTTATCAGTATCTACCTTTGGAGTCAGCATGGACCTTCTTTGGTGAAAGACATGTTTTGCCATATAAACAAATGCATATGATAATTTAGACTCTTACAATGGTGACATTATGGGGTGGAGGGGGGGTGGTCAACTATCCTTTAAGGTTGACTAGATTTCCCTTTGTAACATTTTAACTTGTTTTTATTCATTGACGAATGTGTCAACAAATTGTAGTCATAGTCTTTGTCAACTTTGTTATTATTTACGTTTTTTTTTTTATCTGTAAAAATGTATTAGAGCACTTTGGCTTCCCAGTAAAACAATACTGATGGAAGAAGGGGAGTTAAGAAAGGTGTTTTGTATAATGAGAATGTCATATGAAAGTGGCAATCTATCAAGCAATCAATCAGTTTGGTATGCTAATGACAGGATTGATGCATAAAAATAAGACCTTACATTTTGTATATTGTACATATTGTATTTGTTCTACTACTGTTAATAACAAACATGATAAATAATTGTACTGTTATAATTAACATAGTAATCAACAATAATAACTAAACATATTTTTTTCTGATGTTTCAGCGACTAACATTTTGTAATGAATGGAAAAACTTTATTTTTTATATCCTTTTAAGGTTTAAGAAACCCTCTAGTTCTTTTATTGAGACTTTAACAGATCTGTGTGTGTTAAGCATCAGTTAAGACAACGTTAGCACCTGTTAGCTTTAATTGTGGGGAAAACTGGATAATTTTGAGCTTTTGTAAACTAATTTCATCTTGCAAATGAATAATATTTGGTTTTAAATAAATTTTGGGCAGGATCAAAATCGGTGACGTAGCACGAATCTGCTAGTGGAGTGATGATGCATTGGTTTCTCATTATTATTCATAATGGAGTTTTCTTATCCTATGAGAAGACCCTGCTTCTTAAATATTCATGAGAGCACATGCTTTCTAAAGACAAGGCAGACCTGCAAGCTGTAAGACCCAATGACTGGGTGAGACCGGGTCCGCTCACGGCACACAGCACTAAGCCATTCATGAAGGTATGTGTTTGTTGCCATGATCTATGCGGTTTGTTGCATGTTTTTTCCCTGTAATGCTGTCAGGACCGATACAAAGCTGTTGGTTTGCAGCAAGCATTTTTGTTAGGAGAGCTGTACGAGAATTACAGAATGACACTTTGTCTTTTATCAGTTGAGTTTGTTACCATTCATACACATCACCTATCTCCGTGCTGCTGTGTTCGCCTATGTTTAAAATATTAACTGGCAGATTACTGGCAGGGCTAATGGTTTAAATAGACAGAGCAGTGCAGCAGGTCTCTTGCCATCCACTGCATTCAGACCCAGGGATTGAGAAGTCCTCCTCATTGATAGTGTTTATAAAAACATGATTCTATTTATAATGATATAACAAACAGTGGTTATGTGCATATGAAATTCCGAATAACATATGTAGCAAGGCATGAAATTACATACCGTTTATTTAACCTTTTAAACTATAAAATCATGGGTCTCACAGTTTTTGTCTCATTTTGTGAGCCAACTGACTTTTTTTATTTTCAGAAAGTGTCCACCTTTTCTTCAGACAGCACAGATCTGCTTGATTTGACTGTCACCTCTCATTTCAGTGGACCTGAAAGCAGGAATTATTATCTGACTGACATGATTATGAAGGAATAATGTAACGGGGCTCTATTACATTTAACATTTTCCTAAAACCCGAAACTTCCACTACCGATTAAGGTCTCATATCAACAGCTATAAATGTACCGATCTCCTCTGTGATTTTTTGCCCTGTTCGATTCTGTAGAAATTGCCTGTCTGAATGCTGCGGGGATAGTTGCATGTAGTTTGTGTCTAGTTTTAGTCTAATTCCAGTTAGTGATTCCGTGATGTCAGTGTAAATGAGTTGACATGTTCAAATATTACCACTAAAATAGCTTACTGTCATAGCAGATGTCATTGTTTTTTTTTATCCACCACTCTTTTACCATCACCCTCATAACTTACAGGGAAACCAAAGTGCTCCCAAACGCCAGAGCCGCTGTTGGTTATAGGAGGATTACATTAATGTTACTAGCCATTTTGCGAGCTAGTGCAGCATGTCCCTGACTGGAGTAGTGTTTGGAGGTGGGCAGGGAAGGCAGCATGTTGCCTGTCACGTTCAGGGTCACATCATTTGGGATGCCTTGAGCATTGTTGCACTGAAAACATTATATTCTGTACACTTCTTCTCTTTTATCTTTTAAGACATTTGTCTGAATCAAACCGAACGGTTGAATACGAATACGCGTATTGTTACACCCTTAATATATATATTATATGTGTGTGTGTGTGATTTAAAGTGCTACGATTTGTAATTTAAAACTATGATGTGATCTGATCTATTATTTTTGTCATAAGCTTAATTCTAAAAAAAACATGAAATGTGACAAAAACAAATATCAAATATGACATATGAAACAGAAATGTACTCACAATTTACGGTAATATGATGCATTGGCAACTTTGGCACAGGAGTTGTAGAGGATGTCGGATATCAGGTAAAGTCGGGCGATCTGCAATATTCACAACCCATCAAACAAATCGCTCAAAGGTGTGAAGAAGCACTATGCAACAAAGCACTTATGATTCATGAACTCCAGCTGTGTCTTTGTACTACAGTGAATGTGCGCGCACCTTTTTCTGCAGCGGTGTGTGTGAAATAGACAGAGACTCAGTGATGCAGGAGACGATTTCTTCAGCAGCCTCTGCTCTTTCTAGGCAGAACAGCATTGCATCACCGATCTCATCTCTACGAGGAGTCAGGCCTCTCAGCAGGACTTCCAACTTCTCTCTGTGCCTGACACACACACACACACACACACACACACACACACACACACACACACATTAAAGGTCTATCCTATTAGTGTTTTTATTTCCAAGAAGTAATGTGAGGAAGAAAAGAGAGACGCCTATAACATCTGCCAAAATTATGCTTACTCTGACTTCAGATGCCCTTTCTTTGTCTCTTCTTCTGGAGAAGGGAATGATACTTCTTCTGGTTCCTCATCGCCATGAAGATATGGATTAAGGAGAGGGGGTTTCCACAGAGAGCCGCCCCTGAACATCCTGAAAGGAGATGTTCTCCATTTATTTGGGTTTTCACCCTGACAGGACAGAGAAAGGGAAATTTTGATCAGTTTTCAAGCAGATATGCAAACGTCAATTTAAAATTACTGTGTGACAATGTTTTACCTGTAGAATGGAGTACAGCTTCCATCTGTAGTAAACGTGCTCCTGACTCTTATTATCAAACAAAAACCTGCAGCATTAAGCAGACATTTAACACACAAGATTAAGTAAAACATATGACTCAAATGACTCAAATAATGCCAAAATGTACTTGTAGTGTAATTTCCTCACATTATGAGCCTGAATAATAGAGATGTCGTGGAAAAAAAACTACATGGATTGAGTTTGTCAAAATGCATTGCTAGTTTCGCTTAAATCAATTCGTAGCTTAGTTTTGAACAGCAGATGGCGCTCCAGGCTTTAAAAGGCACCTACTTTACCCCTTTTACAAGATGTAAGATATGCCTTTGGTGTCTCCAGAATGTGTCTGCAAGGTTTCAGCTCAAAATACCCAACTTGATCATTTTATTATAGCCTCCAGAATCTGCCCATTTTGGTGTCTGAGTACAGTGTAGCTGTTTTGTAGCCTGTGGCTTTAAATACAAAAGAGCTACTTCTTCCCGCCCACCGTTACCACGTGCCTGTCTGCTTCTCATGTGTTATGTCAGATAAACAGCAGTCAGTGATAGAGGCAGACACGGATGAAGCTGAAATACAGCTCACTAGTCGAAAATACCAAGTAAGTTTATTTGATGTATTTGTGGTGGAGTTTATTCAAGCCTTTCCGAAACGATGAGTCACACACACACACACACACACACACACACACACACACACACACACATATATATATATCCGCTTGTTAAGTGGTGACGTGATAGTGACGTATGTAATACTGTTTCCGGGTCCAAGCCGCCACTCATTTGAATTGACAAAATATTCGTTTATGATTACTTTTTATTCATATCTTACATTAAAGTGAATTTTATATAAAGTCATAGTGTACACAACAATCACTGGGCTTGCTGCATCACAAATACCAAAATTTGAACAGTTTTTTAAAAATGTATCACTTTCTGTCCATCAGATATTAGGCATGGATATTTATATTGCGATCGTGATTTTCGAAAGTATTACAGAGCTTTGTAAAGTTTATTATTAGCATTTGATGAGTCTCCTCATTCAGTTTCATAGAGCGCTTGGACCCGGAAGCTCCTTTGCGTGACGTCACGCTTAACAAGCGGATATGCACGTTTACTGACACCATGTGGCTGTGGTGATTATAGTGGTTAAGCCTTTTAACATATAAAACTTATAAAAATCCCAGAGAGTTGGAACAGATCTTTTAATCCAGGTTTCTTAGCAAAAAAAAAGTTCTGTGGACATGTGTACACTTGTTATTATAGAAAAATTGTGCCTATCAATCAATTCAGTGGGTGAAGAAAAGTAGCCATCCGCTGCTAAAAACTAAGCTCACAATTGATTCAAGAGAAAACAGCAATGCATTTTGAAAATCTCAGAATCAACTTCTTGAACTACTATTTTTACTGAGTAATTTAATTTTTTTTATTAAAAAAAATGATAGTAGCACATTAGACTTCTAATAAAGTACAATAATCCACACAGAAACAAACAAGATAATTTAAAAAATCCATTCTTTTAAAAAACACAAGATCAATTTGAATGGCAAAAGTCACTTGTTACTAAAACAGAAATGTTCCTATTGCACAATTCGGAAAGTAAATATTTCTTAGCTTCAATATAACGCCGCTTTATAAAACCTAAAAAAACAGCTCACAAGTTATATATAAGTGTCATCTTGGTTACTGTTCATGTAACCAGGATAACAAAAAAGGTGACAAAAAAGACAAGTGATGCAGCTACTGGTTCAGAAGAAGAGACAACTATACTGAAACACAAACAAGGTTATGCATTTTGGCTGTTCGTTTACACATTGAAGATTACGTAGACTTTTAAAAATGGGTTTCAAAGTGCAACCACATTACTGCCACCACGTATGCTGCAAAAAAACAAGGATGCTATGCACATTTGTATTTGTACACGCATTTAGAAAAAGAAAGACAATTAAATCATGCAAACCAATCCAAGTATAATCAAATTCTCCTCACACACCTGAAGTCAGGGTTGTTCTTTTCCCGGTTCATGATCATGGCCTCAAACATTGGTCCCTCTCTCACCACAAACTCAATCATTCTGTGTATCAAGCCCAGCAGGTTCCTATCAGCCACAAAAGAGACGGATAAGAGAATGAACAAGGGCACTCTGTTCTCTTCTCCGCCTTTCTCCATCTCTCCAAACAGTCCTTACAGCCTTACCATGTCAGTTCTATTGTTTTCTTCTTTCATTTTCACTGGCAGTTTTGAAACATGTATTTTGCTCTGAATTTTCTGTCCACTCCGAATCAGATTGCTTTCTGATGTTACCATGGCCCTGTTGAGAGCGTTTTCGGGAGTGTGTATTGGTATAATGTTAGCACCTTTCAGAAAAAAGTGTGATGTACTACAGACTTGTGCAGCAGTAATTACGGAATATAAACTTGATCATATTAATTCATACGCAACTGTATTAACAGAACAGAGAAGCTCTATATTGTACAAACATCAATACTGAATGACTAAGAGAGTGATTTTTCTTGATTCTGATCTAAAATCAGTGCTGTACAACAGTATATTTACGATGATCTAACCACTGTGATTAAGGCGTCAGAATATAGGTGTGTGTGTGTGTGTGTGTGTGTGTGTGTGTGTGTGTGTTTCAGTGGCAATGGTGTTTTAATAAATGGACAGAGAATGTGTACCTTTCTGGGGGGATTACCACTGTCACTACGGCCTCGGACAGAGTCTGTTCATGACGTCAAACCAAATGATGAAGATACAAAAATACAGTGAGTTTATATTTAAACAAACTGCAGAATATTCATGATTAATATCAGCAGCAGCAGCTACACCTCTGGAAACATGCTCCACAAGCAGACCAGTTCATTTCACCACTGCTTATGCCTCTCTCTGGGGGACATTCTGTGTTTAGACCTCCTGAATCCTCTGACCTGTCCGGCTTTGGGCTCTTTTATATTCCAGTTTAGAGATTATACTTTTAAACTGGCCACAAACAAATTATTTGAAATTTAAATATTTAATCAATATAGATATGACTGTCAATTCATCTACAATGTCAAAGTAATCTCTAAAATATATTGTTGCAACAAAAAGATTGCAAATATTTTCATTTCAGGCTTTGGTGCCACCATTAATTGACGAGAGGGTTTTGGATTGCACATATATGATATAAGTGAGGTCAGCCTCAACAGAACTGGAAGTCTATGAAGACAGACAGGTTGGCAGGAATGAAAGGTATTTTGTTACACAGGATGCCCCCCATGATCATTCACATGAGCTGACCAATTTTACTGCGGTGTTTCTGTACAGTTCCATGATTTGATTTGCTGCTGATCTTTGTCTGGTACAGCAAGTTAATATTAACCAACTTAAATTAGCATAAAGTTGAAGTGAATTTACACTGTGAGCTGTGACTTTCCTCATACAATTAGGAAATAAAATTATTTACCTGACAGCCTAACTTAAAGGATTAGTTCACCCCAAAATGAAAATTATTTTATTAATTACTAACTTTCATGTTGTTTCAATACCCTGAGAGATTATGTTAGCACTGGAACACAAATTAAGATATTTTAGATTAAATCTGAGAGCTCCCTCATCCTCTAAAAACAGTCATAAGATGTTCAGAAAGTACAGAAAACCAACTTAAAACATTGTCAAAACACTGACTTAAACACTACCTTGAAACCATGTCTGAAATTCAAGTACTTTCAAGAAGCGTGGGAACGCAGTTGAATGTAATATGAAGCTCCAAAAATACTTTTGTGCAGAAAAAAAAAAAAAATGTGTAACCACTTGTTGAACCACTGAATGGTCCATTGAATGTTTTTTTTGGTTCCTTTTCTGAACTTTAAACATCTTGTTACTGTCTATAGGGATAAAAGAGCTCTTCGATTTCATCTAAAATATCCTAATTTGTGTGCTGAAGATGAACAAACAACTCAGGGGATTGAAATGACCAGAAAGTAGGTAATTAAAACTAATTTGATCAAATTTAACTCCATTAAATTTTCTTCATATAAACTGTTCTACACAACCATTCAAAAGTTTGGGTTCAGTCTTTAAAATAACTTATTAGTTAATTGAACAACAATGCATCAAACTGATCAAATATGGGAGTAAAGGCCTGTATAACAGTTAAATCAATAAATATCAACTTCAATTTCAAACAATTGGTTTATTATTAATTGCATGGCATTGATTTCTTTAAAAACAATGTCATGGTTTCAACAAAAATATAAAGCGGCTCAACTATTTTCAACATAATAGAAACTATTTCTTGAGCAGCAAATCTGCATATCATGATGAATTCTAAAAGAAATATTGACACTAAAGAATGGCTGATGCCTACAGAATGCCTGCTGATAATTCAGCTTTGCTATGACAGACATAAATGATATTTTAAATATATTAAAAAGTTATCTTAAATTATACTAAGATTTAATAATCTTACTGATACAATCCTACTGATCCCAGACTTTTGTAGGGTCTGACTTAGATTTTTGTAAAGAAAATCAATAGCAAAATAATTTGATCTGAAAACTTTCATTCAGAAACTAAATTAAAACAGGCCCTTGAATACATATTAACACTATTAAACAAACACTCAACCTAAAACCACCAGGAAGGAATCTCATTTTCCTTAGGCTGCTTTTTATTATTGACAGATTGAAAGTAAAAACAAACTAACAAAACAAAAGCCTTTAATAAATACCTTGACTTCAGCAAACTATACATTCAGCAAACTTTTACACCAGGAGATAGTGTGTGTGGTTACCTTGTAAAAGTCGTCCTGCGAGCGGCTGCGTGGTTTGGTGAAGTCATTTCTAAAGCGGTCTCTGGGTTGGGCATTAAATGGCAGTCCAGAGGGTGGAGGGGGGGCAGTAGTCTTCAAAACCCCGATGGGGGTGTAAAGAGGTTGGGGAGGAATGCGTACAGCCTTTCCCCACCCCAGCTTCATCTCAAAACCCATTACTGTTTTACCTGCATAAAGCAGTAACACCAAAGGTTAAAGGTCATAACTGGCCAACAATCCAATTTTCACAATCGCATTAAGGATCTCACCGTCCAGCGCGGCCAGAGCACGTTCTGCATCTTTCCGTGTCATAAATGCAACAAAACCACGATTGGTGACTCTTGTTCTTTCCTCCTCAGTGCGAGGCCACATGATCTTTACACTGGCCAGAGGACCGTATTTCCCAAACTCCTTACACAGCATCTCCTCTGTCATCTAAAGAAAGTCAACGCTTCATTTGTAGCTTAAATAAGACTTTAGACAAACTGCATGACACATTAATAATTATAGTGGTGCCATATGGCCACAGTTATGCAATCTATTAATGCAAAACCACATGACTCTGTGGAGGCCAGATTTTTGCATGAATTATATTGCAATCTGCAAGTCAAAATATTGTTATATATGATGTCTTCTTCTCACCTTAGGGTTGATGCAGCCGATGTAAAGGTTTGTTGTGTTTGGTACTGCAGGATCATCATCGAATACTACAAACAGAACATAAAATACAGCTTTTAGGCTGTGTTTCTAAAGTGAAATGTGTGGCTTGAGTCTGCCAGCCTTACTTGATCTTCGTGTCAGAGGTTCTAGATCTCCTAAAAAAACTCCTCCAGAGTCGCCTTTCTTCCTTTTGTATCGTTCCTCTCTTTCCTCCTGTATCCTGAATGACAAATCGAGTAAAGTATGAATATGTTCTGCTTTTGCACCACTTTTTAAAGTCAAAAATCTAATGAAAGTAATGCAGATCCTATTTCATTATATTATATTATGAAACACTGAAACTAATTATCTTCAAGGTCAAACTTTCCAATAAGGTTTCATTAGTTAATGTATTTACTAAAATGAACTAATTATGAACAATACTTGCACAGCATTTGTTAATCATAGTTCAACATTTACTACTGAATTACTAACATCCAAATTCATGCATGCAATCAGTGCTTAATTTGTGAATTGCGAGGTCCCGGAACAGATCGGGGTAACGAATCCGGCATGTTACCCGAGGATAGAGAGGTGTTGCGCACGAAAGTGGAGAGCGGGGCAGTGGACAGCGGAGGAAAAGGACGAAAGTGAAGAGGGTTGGGGAGACGCAGAAGAAAGTGAAAGCGAACAGCAGACGGGGCAGGAGAGCTATGAGGAGGGGGATTGGTAAAATGAGGTGCCGGATCAGATTTTAGAGGTGCCGGATCCGAATCCGGCATGTTTCAACACAAATTAAGCCCTGCATGCAATGCACTTTGAGCTAACATGAACTAACAACTGTGTTTTCATTAACTAAAATGAACAAATATTGTAATAAATGTATTGTTAATTGTTTGTTCATGTTAGTAAATACATTAACTAATAAAACCTTATTGTAAAATGTTACCATCTTTAAAAGATAAATCAAGACATTTTCTGTCAAATGTGAGATTTCATTCTTCTATTGAAAGTCTGTTTACCCAAAATTTGAAAATGCTTGTAAAAAAGACAAAAAAACAAAAACAAATTTGCATTAAGTAGTTTACTAAAAAAAGAGGCATAATTACTTTATGCATTTATTTACAATTTACAACAATTGCAAAATTTTAATTTTAATGAGAACCGATGAAGTTTATTCTTACATGTCAAGCATGTATGGTTGAGCTTGATCAGTGTTAATAGGTTACTAAAAGTTACATGTAATTGGTTCACTATATAAAATGTTCATGATTATTTTTCAGAAGAACTGGATTGTACTAACTGATTAACATTGATTCATTTTACTGCGCTATATATAAAGGTTTCAGACATATCAGAGATTTGGGTGACTTTCAATAGAGGGACAGAAACCTCTTAGATATAATCTAATACCTTTATTCTGTTCTGAACATAAGTAAAAGTCTTATGAGTTTGGAATAACATAAAAGGGAGTAGATTTCAGTAGACAATTTCAAATTCGGGGTTCAGGGAAATTATTCCTTTTTAAGTATAGACTTATTGTCTTGACGTTTTTTGTCTGGATTAAAAAAGAAATAAAACCATAGGAGAAACACTTACTGTTTTAACTCCTCTTTAAAAAGCTCAAGATTACTCTTCTTCTTCTCTTCTACTTTCTTTTTAGCGACCTAAAATGGAAAAACAGCAACGATGTTGAATTAAATATAATTTTGCATGGTGTCATTCTGACCTTCTCATCACAATCCTTCAGACCAGAGTCTTACCTCTAAACCCTGATATTAACCTAATCTGACTACTGTAGACAGAAGATCACTTACAGTTTTTTTAACTTCTGCATGGTGAACAGGTGAGGTATTCTGAGGTGGAGCAGTGTATTTAGAGGAGGGTCTGTAGAGTTTGCTCTTCTTCACCTCTGCGGCTTCTTCCTCTGAAAAATGAGCAGCAACAAAAAAAAATAGTAATAGTAAATCATTTTAAAACAACATCTTATACGTAGTTTTTAACATTCTACAATTCAAACAAGTTCAAGTTTTTATACGGCAAGTAACAAATTATACTAAAAGCATAATCAGTCAGTTAGAACGCTTCAACAAAACAAATCACTGGTTTACATATTAAAAAAATTAATTACTAGTGGGATCTAAAAAAAAACATCCACAAACAAACAGAAGATACACTTGTTGTTGAGAACATATTTTATACTTCTTTGAAACAGAAATCACAGAGGTTTATTTTTCATTGTTAAATAAATCTACAAATTAACAGTTTCCAGAATAGTAAAAAGTAAAAAAAAGTTTTTAATAATAAATAATAATAATATAATAATAATAATAAAAAAATTATAATAATAATAAAGAAAACTTAAATTTAAAACAAAATTTCTTGGTAACTAACAGCAATTAAATAAGTTGAAGTAATGAAACGTTAAAAACTGGAAAAAAACTGATGAAATAAATAAAACGAAATGTAATGAAATTAAATTAATAAAAACTGATAAGAACAACAAAATTACTAGGACAAATTTTTATTAGAAAAAAAACAAAAATAAACTAAAAAAAGCAAAATAATATTTGATACATACAAAATTTATTTTATTATTGCGCTAGTTAAATAGCATAATATCATTATATCTTTAAGTCCTAAATATTGTTTAGTTTTTTTTTTTTTACTTTTTTTTTTACACTTCCTGGATTCTAATGTTTAATTTTTTTGAATATCTAAAGTAAAAAGCTCTGTGTACCACACATCTGTAAGTAAATGTGGGAATTCATGCAATAAAAATCTAAATACTTTGTATTAGGGCTGCGCCGTATTGGAAAAATCTGATTTTGCAATATTTTATTTTTCTGCGATATATATTGCAATGTAAATACAGTTTCAAAAGATAGTTGAATAAAAGATAATTAATAGAAGATAGCTCTATTTGACGTTTTTCTGGAGAGTTTAACAGTATTCAGGTACAGAAATGGAATAATTGCAATGAATAAATGTTTTTCTTATTTTGCTTTGTGTCATTTCTGGTCCAAATATCTAAAAGCATTCTTAGATCATGTAAAAATATTATTTTGTTTTTAAAATTCAGCAAGCAAAATTATCTGGCAGTGGGGCAAGTTAAATAATTTGCATATCATTGTGATGTGACTATTGCAGATGTACACATTGCAATATCGATGCTAAAATTATACATTGTAAACCAATCTGAATAAACTAAATAGTAATAGTAAGAATAGTAAATACTAATATGATATCAAGAGACTTGACTTAGAGAATCACAAAAGCTCACCTTTAGTTGCATTTACAATACCTCCTCGTACAAATGTCTTTACTCCACTTTTGTCATTAGTGTCAAAAGAAGCTAAAAATTCCTCAAAGACTTCAGCAGCTTTCTCTTCCTCCTGTAAACAGTGAGACAGAGAAAATGTTGCACAACCCTACACAAAAAAAGTAACAGATATTCATTTCTATGACCATAAATAAACATGCAATGAGAACTAATGATTAGGCCCACATGGAATCTTCACGTCAGAAATCCGCAGATTTTTAGCCCATTACTGAGTCTATGAATTTACTTGTTTAAATTTGTATTTATTCAGTTTATAATAAATTTCACTAAAATTATTGTGATATAATAGTAATATGAAAATGTTCATATGATTTATTTACAATACAGTTTGTAAAGTCATATTTTCTGTCTTATAGTAGATATATAGGAGACTTGCTTTGTTTACCAAATAAGTGGATCTAATTGGATTTGCATTGTAAACAATAAATAAAAGTTAAAAAGGTATTTTTTTATTTTAAATATTAAGTTTTTAGTCATGATACTTTTAAAATAATTTTGCATAAATCCACAGATTTTTTACAAAATTCTCAGCAGAAATAACAAAAAATGTCAGCAGTCTGGCCCTAGTAATGATCTATTTTCCAACTCATTCCATGTGCAGGGCTACAGACAGTTTGAGATGTTAATAGTTTATTTTATATTCGCACATTTGTTCATTTAGAAGTCTCTATATTGTTTACCATGTTACTTTGAATATTCGATCGGAATTAGCCAGCAAGTATGACTTCAAAACAACATTAACACTATCTAATTGACTGTGAACAATGCTGTACTTTTATAGTCACTGGTTGCTTATATGATTTCCCTATTTAGAAATTGCAAAGAATACTATTATTAAGGAGAATGTCTGAATATCCGAATATAAAACCAACTTTACCTCTATGAAATGTTAAATGTTTACCGGCTCTATCTAACATATTTTCTGACAAAAACATACCTTTTTCTTCATTTCCTCCTGTTCTTTTTTTGTTAGTGTCCTCTTCACCGCCACAGATTTCCCTTTTTTGTCTGCCATGTCAGCTCTATAAAACAACAGAAACACACTATACTTAGACTATTGTCTATTCAATCACACAACCATATTCAGTAACAGGACTGAGCAGACTACAGTTAATAAATGAAGAACCAACTGTTTAAAAAAAAAAGAGCAGGCAAATTGTCAAAACCTTGCATGACAATTTTTGTTTTACTGTGTTATTATCTTGATATTAAGAATCAGAGTGCAAATAGCAAAACAAAACCATAACAAACTGACACTGGTAGAAAAGCAACAATTGCACGTAATCTGAACAGCAGATGCAAGACTGATGAAAATTCAAAGCAGCTTTAAAAGATGCTGAATTACAGCATCAACATCATTATGATCATGTTTACTCACAGTAAACAGGTCATATTTGCTTATTTGTGACCGACCTTTTTTGTGAATGATTCAAACGACAAGACAAAAAAACTACACTATTTGCTTCTATAAGTTAAAACATCAACTCATAAACCTGCAATTGGTGGTGTCTCTAAAACCCAGTCTGCAAACCTAGTAAACTGACTACCAAGACAGCAATTGTGGGTATCACAGGCGTCCACAGTCTCCCAAATAGCTGTCTGTGTGTAGCTCACTAGGTTGGGAGAAACAGTCTGTGTGCATGTGTGTGTGTTTGTGTGTGTGTGTTTGTGTGTGTGTGTGTGTGTGTGTGTGTGTGTGTGTGTGTGTGTGTGTGTGTGTGTGTGTGTGTGTGTGTGTGTGTGTGTGTGTGTGTGTGTAAGTTAGCGTGTGGGCTAACACCTCCAGTCCTTCTGGCCTCCTTCAAACTGCAAGCAACCCTCTGCCGTCAGCTGCTTTACCGCCGCTGGAGGACGTCATGAAGTCATAGCTGATGCTGCAACTAGATGCACGTCTGTAAACAATCTATGCAGTGACTTACACAGTTCTTGCGATGCAAAAACGAAACCGTCCGTTTGTTGTTAATCCGCCATTTTGAATTCACTAGAAATGGAAATAGCGGAAAAGTGACGTCGCGTGGCTAACACCAATCAGAGCCCCAAACGCCTCATTCTGCGACTGTAGAGAGGGTCACAGGCACGTATGAATTCTGTACAAATGTATATACTTGAACACTTTAAGTATTTATGTAATGGGTATAATGGAGTTAAATAAATACGCTTTTGTTATTTATTGATAATAACATATGGAGAATTCAAATCCAAAATAAAAATCTAAATACCGCTTGATTTATTTTTTTTTTTTTTTGTAAAATGAGCATTCTCATCCTCCTGCATTTGTGTTCAATTATTCCGACTTAAAGGGAATAAAAAGGACCTGCTCTTTGCCATAAAGGTTAAATTGCTGAATCTATACACCGGAGCCTGATAAAAAATATTATTTTGCAGAAAAACTCAGATGCCACTTAAAGGTTTTTGCGTCCTGAAATTTCATTATTGACAGACCGGAAGTAGTTAGTCGTTGTTACTGAGATAAAGTTCGAAAGTTAGTTTATAGGTAGGACCAGGACTATGCAGGCCATATCCTGAACAGATGCTGTGGCGTTTATGGAGGAGTGGAGAGCATGAGCATGAGATTCCTGAAAGACCACAATGAGAGCAATGGTCCCATGGGCCAGCCTGAACACCCCCGGTGACATGCTCACACCTGGAGGATCTCCATGATGGACGTCCAGCGTTCTTCAGCCTCCGGCGCCTACACTGCAGCTCTGCACAAGAAGTTTGGCCAAAGGAGAAATGGTCGTGTCTAACTGAGCCTGGTTTCTCTCCAGTTTTTTCATTAACTTTTGTCAATTGGTGAAGTTTTGTTCCTCGCCATTGGCTTGCTTGGTTTGAGACTTGTGGAGCTGCCCGTCGATGGATTTGCTCTTTAGTGTTTGGACATTCAGCAGTGAAAATTGAACTAAACTTAACTTCAAAACTGCAAAAAAAAAAAAAAAAACTTTTCTTACTTAGATTTTTTTTGTCTTGTTTCTAGTCCAAATATCTAAAAATTCTTAAATCAAGAAGTATTTTCTAGACAAGCAAAACATATTGTCTGGTTTTATGGGGTAAGCAAAATGGGGTAAGCTAAATATTCTTGTTTTTCCTTTTGACATAAGATTATTTTGCTTACCCCATTGGCAGATTATTTTGCTTGTTTTGAGGAAAACTGACTTAATATTGGCATATTATTTCTTAAAACAAGACAACATGTTTTGCTTGTCTCGAAAATTCTTCTTGATTTAAGAATTTTAAGATATTTGGACTAGAAACAAGACAAAAAATCTTAGTAAGAAAAGCATTTTTTGCAGTGAACTCTGAAAACTGGACTGACACAGTTTCAATCTACCAGAACTTCTATGTGAAGCTGCTTTGACACAATCTACATTGTAAAAGCACTATAGAAAAAAAACAATAATTGAAATGAATGAAACTTAAAGACTAACGGGGAATATTGTTTAAATATTAAAAATTTAGCCAATGCAAGTACTGAACACAGCTTTTTAAAGTCAGTTACAAAAATGTTAATCACTTTAAATTGAATACAAAAAGCAAGTATTTTCTCTTTGTAAAATTGATTGGGGGTGGTTCTGTTCAGTCTATGCAGCTCACCCTATATTGTGTGAAATAATGTTTTTTGCCAGTAAAATGGAAATTATAACAGAAAATGTTTGAATAGTAACATTTTTCTAAATATCTTCCTTTTCATTGCACATCAGAATAATGTCAAGTCACAGTGTTTACATAACATGACAAAGGTCAGTAAATTACTTTTATATTTGGTTGAACAATTCCTTTAAGAAGCCATTTCCACATATAGTGGCATACAAATAGAAAACACAGAATCTATTTTTTTTTTCAAAAAATGTCCATTTTGGGGGTTTTATTGATATGATATTGAATGTAAACAAATTCTTTGCATACGTACATTTTCTGTGAAATGTAAAAGCTATAATTTCTATTACTGAGATGAATTCTTTTTGTGTCAGAATGTAAAACATTATTTACAAACTTTATGTGTAGAGGCACTTCATTATCCTCTGAGGTATCATCATTTAAACTATTTGAACCTCGATGTTAAACCTAACATAAAATTGTAAAAATCTGCATCATATAACAAATAATTTACATTTTCTTTTAAAAAGGACAATGTTTTCGTTATTACACAGAATTAATCCTCCGTATCCCACTGACAGAAAAATGCATCATTATTGCAGTAAATAGTGATGCACCAAAATAATGACCTCACTAACAGTAAACACCTCATTATGGATGGCTTTTAATTGAATCACTCAAGAGTTACTGTTCGACTGGCTCCTCTCAATCCTCCCCTGCCTCTTATCAAGCCTTGTCCTCTTCCTGACACAACAGTCCCTCCTCTTCCTCTGCCTCTTCCACCGCTGGCAAAGTTTTCCCTTCCTCTGCCTCTTCCACTCCCAACGAAGTTTCCTCTTCCTCTGCCTCTTCCACTCCCAATGAAGTTTCCTCTTCCTCTGCCTCTTCCACTCCCAACGAAGTTTCCTCTTCCTCTGCCTCTTCCACTCCCAACAAAGTTTCCTCTGCTTCTTCCACCCCTAACAAAGTTTCCTCTTCCTCTGCCTCGTTCTTCTCCTCCATCAGCTCCTCTTCCTTGGCCCCGACCTCTTCCTCTGATCCACAGGCCAGTGAAACGGTCATTGAGGGACACAGTAGTCTATCAAACAAAAGTAAACGGATCATTTAAAATCTGATGGAAAAATTCAAGTGCGAGATAGAGAAATAAAAAAACAGTAGGAGGTGTGGGTTTTATGTTTTATGTCTTCTACAATATGCAAAATTGTTGTTTTAATTATGCAAAAAAAATACTAACAAATACATATTCAATGTTATGGAAAAAGTCACTATTAATTTCTATTCTAACATTTGATATTTTAAAAACGCTTGATAGGGCGATGTAGTGGCGCAGTGGGTAGCACGTTCGCCTCAGAGCAAGAAGGTCGCTGGTTCGAGCTTCGGCTGGGTCAGTTGGCATTTCTGTGTGGAGTTTCCATGTTCTCCCCGTGTTCGCGTGGGTTTCCTCTGGGTGCTCCGGTTTCCCCCACAGTCCAAAGACATGCGGTACAGGTGAATTGGGTCAGCTAAATTGTCCGTAGCGTATGAGTGTGTGTGTGTGAATGAGTGTAGATGTTTCCCAGTGATGGGTTGCAGCTGCAAGGGCATCTGCTGCGTAAAACATTTGCTGGATAAGTTGGTGGTTCATTCCGCTGTGGCAACCCCAGATTAATAAAGGGACTAAGCCGAAAAGAAAATAAATGAATGAAAATGCTTGATAATCACAATCACTTTCTTATATATATTTTCTGTTCTGTTTTTTTATTTGAAACACACCAACATTATTTATTTATTTAGCTTTTTTTTTTACACAGTAGAATGTTCCAATCATAAACAACTAACAGTATTACAACTGACTTAATATAACATTTAACAATAGCAGTCATAGAATTTCCATTGACCACTGACATTAAAATAAAAGTTAAATAAAATAAATATAAAATTATGCTAATACCCACATTTTTAATCTGTTATTCTGTTATTCCAACACTGGGAGAACATGCAAACTCCACACAGAAATGCCAACTGACCCAGCCAAGGCTCAAACCAACGACCTTCTTGCTGTGAGGCAAACGTACTACCCACTGCTCCACCTTGCAGTCCCAAAGATAAAATATCCCTATATGAATTTTTGTTTTCTATATGTAGCCTATAAGTAGGCCCACACGGAAGATTTTCTGCAGATTTTTAGCCCATCATTAATTTAGTTTATTTACTTAAAGTTAACAATTTACAGTTAATCTAATTGGATTTGCCTTTTAAACATTAAATACAAGTTAAAAAGATATAACTTTTTAGTTAGCATATTAAGGTTTTAGTTATGATACTCCCAAAATAATTCCGCAGAAATCCGCAGATTTTTACCAAAATTCTCAGCAGAAATAGCTAAAAACGTCCGCAGATTCCGTCTGGCCCTACCTATAAGATTAATTATCTAGCTAATACAACAAAAGAAAAGTGCTGTTTTCCTAAATATCAGCCCTTGACCATGATCATAAATTTGACATTGATTTTATACAACAGTTTAACACCATAAATTAATACTAAGTTGAAAAAATTGATTTTTTTTCTTGATGACAGATTTTCTTGATTTATGAGTTCTGTCAAACAGTTCAACTTACCTGGTTAGTGGTTGCTTTGTAGTTAAATTGCAGAGGAATCCCCTTAGGTGAGGCAGAACCAGCTCCTCTAGACGATCTGCCCCTTAGCACTGTCCCACCTCTCCTGGCTTGATTAGACGTTGTCCTGAAAGAGTCGGAAAAGTGAGAGGAGTAAGAAAAAGAAAAGATCAACAAAAACACAAGTGGTGAATCGGACTGCAGCAGGGAGGGTCTTTCACTTACAAAGCGACAGGTGCAGATTTAGCGTTTGGCAGGGAAACTGTCAGCATTGAGCCAGATGGTGCTGTTCTTCGACTTGAGGGTGTGTGGATTTGGGTGTGACAGACAAAAGAGAGAAAATGAGCTTCACACACCTTGAGTTTTCAGTTTTGAAGATCACATTTAAATAGACTCACCTACTTATCGTCTGATACTTCTGTAATTTCTCAGCTCTTTTTGTGGCAGAAAACTGAAAGAACAAAGAGCACAGAATTATAAGTCTATATGGCATTAACGGGAAGATCATTCCATGTATAGCTTGTGTATAATATTTTATTAATGAATAACAATTGTATTTCTTACTCCTCTGTCTAATACAAACGGTCTTCCACCTCGCTGTCCTCGTGCTGACAATGCACCCCTACAACAACAACAAAACAATTGCAATAAACTGCAGACTGTGCCATGGTGAGTTTACAGATCTATTTTTGTAAGTTTTATGCGAATGTTTTAATGGAACAACTCATAACTGAATATGGTAATGGCAACCTTCTTTTGTAGTGGGTTTGACAAACCACCTTTTGACATACACTTCTCTCTATATGCACTGGACACTTTACTTAAATTCTATCTTACAAGGACTCAATAAGGTAAACAATGTTCACCTGTGAATGAATTTACTTGATTTCATCAACCTTAAATACCTCTATTGCACAATATTGTTTCTATCTTATGTAAAATATTTGTATAATCTGTCTTAGGTTATTTGTATAGTTGTATAGTAATATGCATAGTTATATTACCACTCCAGTATTTCAGTTATTTATGTATAGATTTAAATTAGCTTTTTGTCCAGTGTTTCACATTTATGATTATGTTTATTTATGTAGCACCGTGGCCCTGCAAGACACGACTTATAATTCCACTGTATGTCCACACATGTAGCAGAATGACGATAAAGATCAACTTGACTTGACTTTAAATAGGAAAAGTGCCACACCGTAGGATAATTTCCCATTCATTTTTGTATGAAATTTGATGTATTCAGATATACACTCACCGGCCACATTATTAGGTACACCTCTCCAACTGCTCGTTAACGCTAATTTCTAATTAGCCAGTTACATGGCAGCAACTCAATGCAGTTAGGCATGTAGACATGGTCAAGATGATCTGCTGCAGTTCAAACCGAGCATCAGAATGGGGAAGAAAGGTAATGGTTGTTGGTGCCAGACGGGCTGGTCTGAGTATTTCAGAAATGCTGATCTACTGAGATTTTCACGCACAACCGCAAATGCCTTGTTGATGCTAGAGGTCAGAGGAGAATGGCCAGACTGGTTCCAGCTGATAGAAAGGCAACAGTAACTCAAATAACCACTCGTTAAAACGGAGGTATGCAGAAAAGCATCTCTGAACGCACAACACATCCAACCTTGAGGCGGATTGGCTACAGCAGCAGAAGACCACACCGGGTGCCACTCCTGTCAGCTAAGAACAGGAAACTGAGGCTACAGTTCACATAGGCTCACCAAAATTGGAGCCAAAATAGAAGAATGAAAAACGTTGCCTGGTCTGATGAGTCTCGATTCCTGCCACAACATTCAGATGGTAGGATTAGAACTTGGCGTCAACAACATGAACGCATGATCCATCCTGCTTAACGGTTCAGGCTGGTGGTATACTGTAATGGTGTGGGGGATATTTTCTTGGCACACTTTGGGCCTATTAGTACCAATTAAGCATTGTGTCAACACCACAGCCTACCTGAGTATTGCTGCTGACCATGTCCATCCCTTTATGACCACAGTGTACTCATCTTCTGATGGCTACTTCCAGCACGATAACGCGCCATCTGATAAAGCGTGAATCATCTCAGACTGGTTTCTTGAACATGACCACTGTACTCAAATGGCCTCCACAGTCACCAGAGCTCAATCTAATAGAGCACCTTTGGAATGTGATGGAACAGGAGATTTGCATCATGGATGTGCAGCTGGCAAATCTGCAGCAACTGCGTGATGCTATCATGTCAATATAGACCAAAATCTCTGAGGAATATTTCCAGTACCTTGTTGAATCTATGCCACGAAGGATCCAGGCAGTTCTGAAGGCAAAAGGAGGTTCAACCTGGTGGTAGTAAGCTGTACCTAATAAAGTGGCCAGTGAGTGTACTTAACACATTTTTGTATTACACAGTAACTTTAATAATAATAAAAAAAAATCTGGCACAGTGAGCACAGTATTGTGAAATACTACAAATTGAAATAACTTTTTTCTTTAATATATATTTTTAATTATTCATCAGATAGTAATCTGAATTTTCATTATTCCAGTGTAACATGATCCTTCAGATATTATTATAACAGGCCTTGCTGCTTAAGAAACCTCTGATATTATTATGGATGTTGATTGCTTTTCCCTCAATTTAATGAATCTTTGTTTTATAAAAGTAGCAATTTCCTAACAACATTAAAATACTGACAACTATAAACTCTAAAATGTCTCGATACCTTGAAGAACAGTAAAGCAACCCTGTTCCTGGAAAACTTCTCTATCACTTTTAATTTCTGTACTGATGACATACACTGAAAATAAAACTTTCACGCAATACTTCATTCAATTAAAAATGTATCTTTCATTTCAGTTTAATATTATTTGTTTTATTTTTTTCAAGTAATATATTTTAAGTTTAAAACATAGTTAAATATAAATGTTAAACTAAGAACTATTTGTTTTGACCAATGTAAAATTTTAAGGTTATTCACCAGGTCAGTACGTGCATATTAAACAGAACCTCAATATGCTTTGTACTTTCATGGACTTAATGGAAAAATATTGTTTAAGAAAAATTATTTATTTTTGAACTTGATTTTGTTTAATTGGATGAATGAAAGCTTTTTTTCCAGTGTAGATTTTATATATCTATCACATTGTAGAATTTTAGACAACGTAATGACAAATAATTATATGGAAATAAATAGTTATTTAACTTTATGTTTATTATTTAATATTTATTGCTGCTGAGAATGACAGTCTGACGTTATTTCTTTGTTTTCACATATTTCACATGTTCAGATTTTAAGATGCTTAAATAAAACCTGCTCAGTCCACCTCCTCTTCCTCTGCCTCTTCCTCGTCCTCTAAATGTTCCCCTCGATGTGAATGAGGTCTGATCAAACAATTCACCAGTCTATTAAACAGATTAAATTACATTACAAATCCTTCATAAAAACAAAATCGCACATTTTTACAAGAACTCAGTACCAATATTTTCGATTCCTTAAAGGGATAGTTCACCCAAAAATGAAAATCTCCTAACCATTTACTCACCTCCAAATGGTTGCATACCTTCTTGAGTTTCTCTTTTCTGTTGAACAAAAAAGAAGATATTTTTAAATATGTTGAAATCGAGTAGCCATTCACTTCCATATTGGAAAAAAAATACTATGGAAGTCAATGGTGACTGGTTTCTGACATTATTTAAAAAATGATTTTCTTTTGTGTTCTGCAGAAAAGAGAAACTCCTAGATTGGTAAAAGGAGAGTACATGTTGTTTTTTATTTTTGGGTGAATTATTCCTTTAACCCTACTTTTAACACAGAAACAAACAATAAGATGATTTATACCGTGGGAGTGGCCCTGTTTAATGAACCCCCTCTCGACCCCATGCCCCTCGCTGATCCATTCAAACCTCTCCTCAAACCTCTCATCCTGCCAGGACCTGAGGGACAAATTTGTTTTGAGAAAGTGTTTATGCTGTTCAGTTCTAGCATTGTTTAAAACAGCCAATAGTCCGGTCTGTTATGAATTTAAAAAATAAGCCAAGTCAGAAATGCTTGCCTTGGTACTGTTGTGCTCCTCGTCTGTGTCCCCTCTGCTGCTGTGAAACCTGGTTGAGTTTCTTTAAGATGTTGTTCCTGTTAGCAGAACGTTTAGTTTTAGCTCTGTTGGCTTGCTGCTCTTTCTTATTCAGCTTTATAATGTCATCTGTGAAAGTAAAAGGAACAAATACTGATTTATCCTCAAAAGGGGCTGTTGAAAACATATTCAGTTGAAGCAGGTGCAGACTTAGTGATTTGGTGGCCCTAAACAAATCATGGTATGGGGCTCAAGCATTGAAACTCAAAATACCTCTCTCTCTCTCTCTCTCTCTCTCTCTCTCTCTCTCTCTCTCTCTCTCTTTCTCTCTCTGTAGATAGTTTCTTTTCTCTGTAGATTCTGTTTTTTTTTGTAAATAAACTAAGTGGAACATTTATCTTCTCAATGTAAAATTAAATACAATAAATTCACAAATAAAAAACAAATTCACAGACTAACTATGTACAGTTACTTGGCCATATTTGTGGTTAGATTTTAATATTTGCATGTGCAGTACAGAAAAATGCTCCACTATTCATGGGGCCCCCGGCTTTGAAAATAAGTAATATAACATTAAAATCTTAATGGTTAGACAGATTTTACAACATATGATAGAAGATTTATAAAAAGAGCTTAGAGCTAAGTGATATTGCAAAAATAAAATAAATATCACAATATCATATTTCACATCATTCAATATCAATAATTATTGAATATTTTTAACAATCCATTTAGGAATATTATGATTTTTTATCACTTTATTTTAATTTACCAACAATACTAAGGCAAACAGTTTTAGTAGTCAAAAATATTTAAACAGAATATCTTATCTCTTTATAATAAAATAAACATAAGTCTTAAAGAGACTCTTAAACTTGATAAATAAAAGTGTGTGCAACTAAGGTAGATCAACATCTGTAAGGTGTGAATAATAATGATACAGTAAACCTCAAACTCTGTAAACAAAACACATTATGATAATCATATCTACATTACCCCCATGCTAAAAACTCTTTCAGATAGGAAGCTAGTGGATAGGATGCACAAGAAAAGAAACCAAAAAGTGACTCCTTACATCCTTATTAAGATCAAGTTTCGCGCCTCCAATGGAAATGACAAACTTACACCCTAAGCTTATTTGTACTGCTTCCAAGGCGCGCGCTCAGCAGACACATTTTAAAAAAACTATAGCGTGTCATACTGAAACTAGTCCTGAATCTTTTTTTTTTGCAATATTGACAATGGTGTTCTGTCAATAAATATTGATACAGATTTTATCGCCCAGTCTTAAAGAGCTATATGATTAATGATAGGCTTCTTGGTATTGGTCAGGGCCCTCTTATTCCCTGAGGCCCTAAGCGGCTGCTTACCTCGCTTATTGGTTAAGTCCGCCCCTGAGTTGAAGGATAACATGCAGGATAAAATTTGAATGTACTGCTTGTAAATAAGTAGTTTGCAGCATTCAGTTTATTAAAGGGATAGTTCACACAAGAAATTTTAATTACTTAATGTTTACTCACCCTCGAGTGGATCCAAACCTTTAGCAATTTCTTTATTCCGTTCAACACTAAAGAAAATATTTTGAAGAAAGCTAAAAACCAGTGACCATTGAAATCTATGTTAATGGTTACAGATTTCCAGCTTTCTTGAAAATATTTCCATTTTTGTTTATCAGAAGAAACAAACAAGAATATTTGGAACAAGAAAAGGTTGAGTAAGTGATGACAGAATTTTCATTTAATGTTTCGTATTAAAATAGGTTTCTCTATTTTTCTCATAATCACCAAATAAAAACTAAAAATAAAAACTACATCTATTAAAGCAAACTATTATAGTTATGCCAATAATGGTTGTAGTTATATAGTAATAATAACAGCCGATCTGTTACTGATAATACACTATTATGTCTCTTGGTGTTTTGCAAATGTGATCTAGTAGCACTGTATCAAAAGCTTTTTATTAAAAGCATAGTCCAGCCAAAAATAAAAATTTACTCAACATTTACTCACTCACAATTGGTTTCATACAATTAATATGTTCCTTTTCTCTGTTGAATCAATAAGAGAATATTTTTGAGAATTTTGGTAACCAATAGCCATTGACATCCACATGTGGCTGGGCGATATGGGAAAAATGCAATTACGATAATTATTTCCCATATAGAACAATATACATTTCGATAAAAGTTGTTAATGCTTCCAGATTTAAAAGAGTACCTCAACAATGACTGAATCCACAAAAATTAGAGGGTCCACTAAATGACAAAACATAGCCTATTCGACCAGTGAATTTTCAGTGACCGGAAATTCAGTACAACTCTTATATCAATACACTTTTAGATTCCTATTGTTGCACATTTCTACTGTGTGATTGGCTTTTAAATCAATATAGAGTAAAAAAAAGTCAAGAGCTTATCATTGTTATTGACATAAATTTGATCACGATTCGATATAATATTGTTTATCGGCCCAGCCCTACATCCACAGTAGAAAAAAAACTACTGCTTTACAACATTCTTCAGAATATCTACTTTTGTGTTCAACAGAAAAACGAAACTCAAACTGATTCAGAACAAGAGGACGATGAGGAAAAGATGAGTGGTGCTATGAGGCTAAATGGATGAAGGCCTTATTTTCGTATATCGTTTTAGTCATTTTTCTGCTAAACTAAACTCGAGGCAAATGATGTGTGCACGAGCATGCTGGCTTGACAGCTGTTGAATGTATGTGACAGCTGACTTACGCTACACGCCAACACAAAAGCGAAAGCGGCGGTTCCTGCCAGCTCATCCAAATCATAATGACTTTCAGTTGATGTTTCGACTAACAGTTACTAACCTAATGACAAGTCGATTTTGTCCGAGCTTGAAGCGTGAGGCTCCTGCATTTCTTCAGTACTCTCCATCTGCACTTCATTCTCCCCCATTTCGTCGTTCAGTTGTGTTTACGCACGGAAAAGTTTCACACGCGTCGGCAGCTCGAAAACACTAAAATATTCAAAGATTTACACTCGGTATGTCCGTAAGGTTAACTCGCCAATGACGAGACGGACAATGAAACTTTTAGGAGAAATCCGGTTTCAAAGCGTTGTTCTCACGCTTATTTTTGTGTCGATTAAGTGAATAGCGAGTCCTAGTCGTGTGACCCAGCCCAGCAGCGCAGTGAATCTGACGACCAATGTGACAAAGCCCAAAAATAGCGCAATGTCTAATCCCGGTAGGCAGGTCTTTCCAAGGTGCTTTGCTTTGCAACTAGTGGTAGGAATTCAGTTATGTTTTTAAGCTTTACTTGTGTGTTAATCAGATAGTATAGTTAGTACCATAATTATATTTTTTGAAGCACAATGTAAAAAAATAATGCTTCCTCTAAACAGATTGTTAATTATTATAGTTTAAGCCTATGTTTTATATTATTATTATTATTATTATTATTGTTATTATTATTATTATTAATATTATTATTATTATTATTATTAATTGAATAATAATAATGGCTTAAGAACCCTATACTTATAGCTATTTAAACTTATTATTATTATTTTTAGGTTGGCTTTGAGAGAGCCAACGAAATGTTATATAAACGTATTATTAGTGGTGCTTGCCTTTAGACAAGAATGACTATTTCTCTAAAATATTTTTTTAATCAGTGCCAGTGATCCCCACTAGATGGCACTCCATCCTACACCCTCACTCATCTGGACTACGCTGGCCATATCTTTTACAATCTATGGCCATAATGCATTGCCTTCGACTGGGATTAATGATTGTTTGCCCCGACCTTTTGCCTGTTTCATGGATTGCTCTTTGTGGATTCACACTCTAATTCATACCAGTTACTGTCTTAGCATTACAGAATTATCCTTACATATACTTTTGTTTCCCAGTGATGTGTTGCAGCTGGTAGGGCATCCACTGCGTAAAACATATGCTGGATAAGTTGGCGGTTCATTCCACTGTGGCGACCCAGATTAATAAAGGGACTAAGCCGAAAAGAAAATGATTGAATGAATGAATGTATGCTTTTGCAAAGATGTTTGCATTCTCTCACAATACTTTTGCATTCCCTTGCAAAGATGTTTGATAACCCTCGCAATACTTTAGCTTTTTTTTTGCGTTGCCTTGCAAAACGGTTGTATTCCACACACAATTTTCACTTGTTTAGTAATTTCAATAAAATGACAAAGCAATATTTTTATATTTAGGTAAAGTCATGGTATTGTAGATATGTGTTTTATTTCAACAACATTAAAAGTGGTCAAAATGACCGCCTCTGTAGTTTTAGCCATTTTTTTGGGAATATATGTGGGTGTGTATGTGAGTTATTCTTTCACTCCAGAGCATTAAACCCAATACAGCATGTGTTTGTCAATTTAAATTACGTCAAATGGTGGTTGTCGTGGACAAAACAGATAATGTGGGTCTAATAGTAACTCCTGGGGCCCCTAAAGTGTGTGGGCCCCTGGAATCATACTAACTTTCCCAACCTAGTGCCCCCTGATCACACATGCAACATAGTTCATGAGTTCACACTCAGATATTTGACTGAATAGAATATGTATATTTGGTGTGCTGTCTGGGGAGAGGGCTCTGAGCTCGGAAAGACACTCTAACTCGTGTTACTCACTTTATCAGAATTAGAACTTGAGCTGATTGGATAACAGAATGATTGTCAATGTTGAATTAGTCTAGTCAAAAACTGATCGTGCTTCTCCCGAAATTTGTTTATAAAACATCACTCTGTTTTGGCTGCTGATCTCCTAATGTTGAGCCTGCTCATCAGGTTTAGATGATGTAGAATATGACCTAAAGTACATGCAAATGTTGCATGCCCCATGAGCAAGGCAACAGTCTATATTGTGTTCTGATTTACCTGTTTTTCTATTGGCTTTTTCACTTGGAAACAATGGTGTTTGAGGCTCACGGTCATTTGGCCATTTACATGTATTAAACTTTTATTACTCTTTATAGGGCACCTTTTAAGTGTGTGTGTGTGTTGAGATTTATATATAGTAATCCTACACGGTATTTGGCATAATTTTCATACATTATGAAGCAATCCATAAAGGAGTCAAAGTTGTTTAGCTTCACGGTCTGTCCAGTATCTTGATGGGACTTTCATTTTTATTGCAATAATTTCTTCTTCACAGTCCACATCTGAATTTTGATTGACTTTGCATACTTTAAAATATTACAACAATTATAAAGAGATTGTACGACCATACAATTACAACTTACTAATTTTCCCACCAGTTTCTGAAAGTTTATACTTATTCCAATTCTCTTTATCTGGCCTTTGGGAGTATTTTGCCATAGAATATACATTTCTGCAGGGCCAGTAGTAAATAAGAATTTAAAACATAAAAATGCCACCACATTTTTTTCCAAACTATGGACAATTTCTCTACCCATGATGTTGGTGCCACAGCAATTAATTTCATCAAGCCACTACATAGGATCCAATCCATTACAAACAGAAGAACTCCTTAAAATAAGGGCAAAGATATAAAACAAACATTAAACCCATGAGTGAAAAAAATATTACTTGCAATTTTTATACATTTTACTATGGAGACACTGGTATACACACAGACACAAGGCCTAGATAAATGACTAGATAATTTTGCACTTTCACTCCTTGCCTGTAGTGCAGAAACTGTCTGAACTTAGTAGCCCTTCACCTATGGCTTTCTGGTAAATTTATTGGGTGTCGCATTTAAAATTCCTTTCTCATCCAAGCTGGTGTAAGCCAATGTTCCGACTTGCCCCGTGACCATTGCAGGAGCATTTGGGTGCATGTAGGACACAAATAACCATGTCAATTTAAAGATTGCTGGAAGGAGATACAGTATATTCTTGGTTGTGTTCTGGCTATTGCTCCCTGAATGAGACCTCATCCCTCAAAATGAGGTCATTAACTTACTGATATCATGCGCCCCTCCCTGCTGCCTTTTTGGGTGCATTTGTCATACATCTCAATCTTACACTAAGTGCTCTGTCTTCTCATGAGAAGCCATTCATTAGAAATATGTTCGATTCATCTGCAGGGACTTTTACGAAGTTTCAGTGGTTTGGGCTTGACCACAGTAAGGACAATATCCAAAGGAAATGTGCTCAAGATGTACAGTGCAAAAAGATTCAGGAGTGTTCTTAAAGAGTGACAGTCCATCTAGACAGAGGAAGCTTAAGCTCTGTCATGCGTCTTGCATATTTGTCAGGATACCAGTTCAAGCAGATGATTATTTGTCCATGAATTTAAATTTAGCACATTCCACTCCAAACACTATTTGGCTTTCAACAGTATCTGATTTTAGTAATGTTTTGGCAGTTGATGGAGGGTGTTTTTGAGTTTTCTCCAGCATTGTGCTTGATGTTAGTCACTAAACCATTTTTTTTAACTCAGCAAT
>CAIGQZ010000427.1:2540881-2563303 GCA_903798205.1 Danio tinwini
TGACATCTTTCTATTGTATTTTGCAGATTGGAATGGACCACATGGAGAAAAAAAGGGAATCACACACCTCAGCAACAACTGGAAATTGATGATCAGGAATTTCTTTAAAGAACAAACAAAAACAGATGGGCAGGTGCAGATGGACGTCCTTCTAAGATGAAAGGGGTGGTGTTTGGTATAGATCAGTGGTTCTCAAACTTTTTCACCTCAGAAAGAATTTGTCTGTCCAAGTACCACCTAATAACTAGCATCGAAATATAGTAGCACAGTAGGCCTAATTAATTACCTACAGCTCTGCACAGTTCAAAAATAAGGCTGATTTATTAATAAAAATAATGTCGTAATAACGTAAATAGTTTGAACAGTAACACTGTACTGTGCTCACGTTTAAATAAAAATGTGTTTAAAAGTCCATTCAAATCAATACTCTTCGTAAAAAGTAAAAAAAATACATAAAATGCTGTACTTAAATGTAAAATATTAGCATATAGTAGACTTTATCATCAAAACTTGGAAATGTAGCTTGGACCCCATAAATGTATATGTTATATTCATATCATATATAAACCATTTTTGATACATTTTGAAATATGTGTTGCATGTACATATGACAAATTTGTATGGGGGAGAGCAGGGATAGTTGTACTTCTATTATATTTCTCTATATATCTTTGATATCTTGAGTTACAAGTGTCTGCTATTAAATGACATAAATTATTTTTGCAGCACGAACAGAAAATGTGAACACTTTTTAGTTTCAAACAGGCAGAGTGAAATGTTACAATTCACCCCACAATCTGGGTCAGTTGTAACACACCCCGTGATGAGATGTAATTTATGATTTCCACCGGGGTGAAATGTAATATAAAATAAATGTGAAAGCTTTTTATTCAGCATGAGCTTTCAGCATAATTTATGTGTCTCTGGGTTACAAAGCTGAATAAAATGCGCAAATGTGCATCAGCTTCAACAATTGAACACTATTTGTGTGTGCAGGCTTCATGAGCCCATAGAGGTCGAACACTGAACTCAAACTACTTTGACTTCAAGAGCTATAGAAATACTGAATTAAATCATAGAAATACAGTTTTAAATCTGCTTGAGGTTGGTGGTAACATTTCACTAATGTAACTAGGAAGTTACTAGCTTTTGTTGTTACGACTGACTCAGCGTTATGTGGCCATGAATCTGTTCTCCTTACAGCTAACAGCTAAAACATTAGCACCAACAATGTAAATTTGAATATATTTACACACAGACACAAATTAATGGGTTTAACCACAAATCAGGTGTTGCTATCATAAAAATAATTCAAGTAAAAAAATATTACTATCTTAGCTGAAATGTAGTTTTTGCTGTCTAATATCTGCTGTGTCTGTCACAGGACTCTACGTTTTCATATATGCTATGAGGGCTAATATGAGCATGTGTGAAGTGAATCAACTGATGTGTAACTAGTTCCTGGTTCTAGAGATTGGAAGTGTTACAACTATCCCCGGTCTCCCCCTTGACATCTAAACAATAACTTGTATTTTAAATATATGATTCACAATTACATTTTAAGGATGTCACAATACTGGAATTCAGTACTAATCGATACTGAAATTTAAAAAATGTCCATTTCCCGCTAACATTTGAGCTCTGTTTAGCTGATACAGGGAAACTGGATCGCTCGTATGTCAGCTTGTAGACAAACCAGCTGATCGACGTGACTTTGAAATGCTCCAGTGTCGCTGTATCTGTGGTTACGCTCAGTAAACAGTGGTGAGTTCAGTGAATCAATGACCTTCACGGCCAATCACAGTCATTTCTGTTGGCATGTGAACACAATGGCAAATCAGCGGTGTTTAAGAACGCACTCAACAGCACTCAAATGTTAGCGGGAAATGGACGTGTTTCAAATATTTATCAGTTGGTACCAAATTCCAGTATTGTGACAACCGTACTACATATTTAAATCAGAGATTAGATCTAGATCTGCTTACAGCGAGTCATTTACAGTATGTGTGTCAGAAAAGCGAGTGATTATAAATACACTGTTTGACCAATTCATACGTCATTAATGAATTTATACGTGCAGCATTTCCATGATTTGGTGGAACTGAGATCATATCTTCAGTAAACCGTGAAGTTTGTGTAAACTGTGCACCCGACCACCGTTTACAGGCCAATTCGGGTAAGGTTTCTTAGGTGCTCCGTCTGTGCACACAGAGACTGACTTTAATTTTTGTGTTTCTCCAAGCTTCAAACATGGCATATTTGCTTGAGTCTATGTACTGCGGTCCGCACCATTTGAATCACATCCAGATTCATTTAAATCTTAGGTAACAAACTAAATTAAAAGCCACACCGCTAGGCTATTTACAAAACAAATGACTTTAGTCTATATATTGAAAACATGCATTATTTCGGACAACCACGAACACACATTATCACGTTTGTGATAATTATTTTACCAATGATGCAGCATAGGGAAATTTCTGAGTTTGCAGTAACTGAAATTACAACAGGACTGGTCTGCAAAAGCACTTCTTTAACGCAGATCTGCTCGAGAGCTTCACAATTTTTTAGGCTCTTAGCATCTGATGACGTGATGCACTAAACATAATTACAACAGTGTGATCATACAGAGCAGGGAACAGCCAGCGCTGATCACATCGGTGTTATTGTACGCATCAAAGGGTTAACAATGTTCATATATTTTTCATTATTATTCCCCGCATACCACTAGAAGGAAGCCCGCGTAACACACTTTGAGAACCAATGGTATAGATAGATAGTTAGGCTTTGTCTGTGTTAGGTTTTTCCTTATTCAGCTGATGGAGAGCAGGCAGAAGAGTGGCCTCACAAGAGAATCGGTGGGCATTTACCTAAAAAATGCTGGAGAACAAGGGTAGGGTTTTGTTGGGGCTGTCTATGTTTTTTCGCAGGTTGGAGTGGAGCAGAAGAAGGAGACTCACAAGGGGAACAGTGGAGATATACTTGAAGAGCTCAGGATACAGGTAGAATGGCTTGAACTGAATGGAGTTAGTTTCCAAAGAAATGTATTAAGAATTATTAAATACTTGATTTTTTTTTCTCTTTGGCAGATTGGCACGGAGGATGTAGAGGAACAGGGAAACACACCTCAGTAATGACAAGTGCACCATAATAAATTAGGTACAGCCTTGATTTTTTTAGGTTGAATCAAATTAACTTTATTAAACAATTTTAAAATTATACAATTTAATTTTTACAAAGTAAGTGTCACAGAAGGGATGGGATTTAGGTGAATAATATAAACATGGTTTATTTGCATGGCAGGTGAGTATATTGATGCAGATGATGAGAAGTCCATGAATACAAACTGGATATTTGTGCATCGAAGAATCAACACTGAAGGTGTATTGGGAGGTCAGTCCTTACTTTGCTAGTAAAGAGGTTGAACACTGAGTAAATGTGAGTGGAGTCCTTATAGTGTTGTGATGATGATGGTGACGATTGTCAGGTGTGTGTCTAATTAGACTCAGGTGAGGTCTTAGGAGAACCTCACCTAATTAGACTCAGGTGAGGCCTGGTCTTACTATGTTAGTAAGTGTTGGTCGGGTATTTCCTTCAGATAGACAGAGATAGATACAGTATTTTTGTTTGTTTGTATCCTTCATTTGTATTTTGACATCTAATTTAACATTTGCAGATTGTTATCGTCAGATAAATTGATTTGTTATAATGTATGCTGTCAGCTTTAACACATATTGAATGTTACTGTACGTCTATTGTCGGACAGATTGTCTGGCTTTTGTGTTATTTATTTGTAGTTTATGCTGTTGGCCTGTTCAACATTTGCAGATTGTCATAGTTATTTGTTTTATTGACAGTTTTATTAATTTTATTATTGTAACACATTTAACTATTCTAAGTTCATAGATTGTCATCTAGTAGAGAATTTATATTATTTGTTAGTGTTAGAACAGAACCAGACTGGAGACAATGGTAGATGAAACTTCCAAAGAACGGTGTTAAGATTAATTCATGACTTGACATCTTTCTATTGTATTTTGCAGATTGGAATGGACCACATGGAGGAAAAGGGAATCACACACCTCAGCAACAACTGGAAATTGATGGTCAGGATTTTTTTTCTTTTTTTTTTTTTTTAAACAGATGGACGGGTGCATCAATGGACATCCTCCCAAGATACAGGAGTGGTGATTGGTATAGATGGTTAATTAGGCCTTGTCTGTGTCAAGTTTTTTTTTTAGAGAATGGAGAGAGAGCAGGCAGAAGAGGGACACTCACAAGAGCATTGGTGGAGAACAACAGGAACAGTTTTGTTGGTGCTGTCTTTGTTTTTTGCAGATTGGAGTGGAGCAAAAGAAGGAGACTCACGAGAGCATCTGTGGATATTTATCCGAAGAGCACTGGAGAACAGTTTGCTGAACAGTTTGGAGAACCGTTTGCAGTTTATTGCTGGAGATCAACCAGCAAGTAGATTGTTGTTAGTCTTGTTTTTGTCTTTTGCAGATTAGGCTGGGGGAATTACACCTCAGCAATGACTGCAAACTCACGGTCTGGTTAGGTATTTCCTGAATAGATGAGTGGATGAATGAATGAACAATATATGTCCTTCCAAGAGGGTGGAGGTGGGCTTGGACAGTTAGCTAGATGTCTTGTCTGTGGCAGGTGTTTTTTTTTCAAGTAATGAACACACAACAGGCAGAAGAAGGAAACTCGCAAGAGCATCGGTGGAGATTTATCTGAAGAACACTGGAGAACATCTTGTGCATTGCTGAAGCTCAGCAAGCATGTAGAGCTCTGTTAGTCCTGTCTTTGTTTTTTACAGCCTGGAGTGCAGCATGTGGAGACAAATAGGAATCACACACCTCAGCAATGACTGGAAACTGATGGTCAGCAATATCCATCATAAACAGACGGATGGGTGCATGGATGGATGTCCTTCCAAGAGGAAGGGGGTGGTGGTGGGCATAGATTGTTAGGTAGATGTTTTCTATGTGGCTGTCATTTACATTGTAGGCAATGGATACAAGAGCATCGGTGGAGATTTATCTAAAAATTGCTGGAGAACAGCTTGTGTGTTGCAGGAGCTCAGCCAGCAGGTAAGGGCTCTGCTGATGCTGTCTTCGTCTTTTGCAGATTGGGTTGGAGCAAAAGAAGGAGACTCACAAGGGAACAGTGAAGATTTATCTGAAGAACACTGGAGAACACTTTGTTCATTGCTGGAGATCAGCCAGCAAGTGGAGCTTTGTTAGTCTTGTTTTTATCTTTTGCCGATTAGACTGGGGCATGTGGAGAAATGGGAATCCCACCTCAGCAATGACTGCAAACTCATGGTCTGGTTAGTTATTTTCTGATTGGATGGGTGGATGAATTAATGAAAAATAGATGTCCTTCCAAGAGGAAGGGGGTGGAGGTGGGCTTAGATAGTTAGCTAGACGTCTTGTCTAACAGGCAGAAGAAGGAAACTCACATGAGCATCATAAGAGATTTATCTGAAGAACACTGGAGAACTTATTGTGCATTGCTGGAGCTCAGCAAGCATGTAGAGCTCTGTTAGTCTTGTGTTTGTCTTTTACAGACTGGAGTGCAGCGTATGGAGACCAATAGGAATCTCACACCTCAGCAAAGGCTGGAAACTGATGGTTAGAGGTTAGGTATTTCCTAAATGGATGGATGGATGAATGAATAAATCATTCAAAAATAGATGTCCTTCCAAAAGGAAGGGGGTGGAGGTGGGCTTAGATTCTATGATGTTTTGTCTGTGGCAGTTATTTACATTGTACATTTGTTAACCCTTGCTGTAGATTATACGGTAAATGGCCCTAAAATAGCCAGTGTTTTGCTGTGATAAATGAAAACAGTATTTTACTGTAGGATTTACGAGTAGGATTGAATTTGTGTATAGTGCAAAGAATAAATTACAGTAATCTACTTTATGTAGCAATTACAGGTAGTAACTGTCATAATAAATTTTAAATTAGTTCAACCATTACTGTCTCATCTATTCTGATGTTTCATGTGGTTATTTATAGAGTTGCATTTATCTTAAGACAGAAAACTATAGCTTAGGCATTAACACGCACATACACAGGCTGACTGTCTTTTTCTAAACACAAATGTGTTGCCCCTTTAAGGGAGCCAGGTGTTTGATCTGATTACTTCTAAGTGTGCTCCATTCTCTGTCTATCAGTTCAGGTGCAGAGTCTGATATGTTTTAAACTATAAATAAGAATCTACAATGAGTAAATGTGTATAATAATGTCTGCAACAAATTAAATTGTTGTTATCCCAAACTGTGTACTTGAAAACTGTATTGTTAGCTAGTTAGCATCTCCTCACAACTTTTTGTATGACTTTCATTTAAGTATACGTATTAATTGGACAACTTAACTTTATTGGTTTTGCCATAATGCACAGATGCAAACAGTGTAATGTGCTTTTATGGCAACTAAGCAGTGTTTATACACACCGAAATCATTCAATTTCAATCTCCTCAGTAAGGTAACTGCACAGAAATCCTCACAGGGAATCACAAAAAAATGATACATACTGTAAAGCCATTTTTTCTTCTATTTGGAAGTAGAGGAGCTCTGCAATTAACAACACACCTTTACGTGTAACATTTATGTACCTTTTAAAAAACACATCAAATAATAATAATTTAGGATAATGTTATCTTCTAAGAACTTCCTGACCCCCCCAACACTATACCATCGGTGTCAAACTTGGTGTCAAACACAAGTCCTATATACTCTGCATGTGTTGTTTGTTGTTTTAACCTCTTTGTTTCATTGTAAATAGAAAATGTATTCATATATGCTGATTTGTTTAATTTTGTTAGACATTTTCTGTTGTATATTTGTTTGCTGCCAAAACAATAAAATACCATTGTCTGAAGAATTTATATGCTTTCTATTTTTAAAAACTGTTAAGAATACTGATTGATTTGAGCAAAACTACAATAACTGTATATGATATACCATTTATGTGTATGCAGTAGCCATTATGCTGTGAGTAAAGAACTGCAGTACAGTAATTAAGTGTTAGCAGTTTCCAGTTAGTTACTGCTACTCTAAGGTCTAATACATTTATTAAAATATTTATTCATTTTTATTAACGTTGATTAAAGTAAATAAAGTTTCATTGTTAATTCATGTTAACTCTGAGGGTTTAACTAATTAACTAATATTTTAACAATTTAACTTTAACTAATATTAACTATTTAATTTTAATAATGCATTAATAATAAAACCGCCCAGATCTCTTTTAAAAACTTGGCAATGGTAATGCAAGCAAACTTGCTCTTCTTACACTGAAGCATAAATATGCATAACATCTGAAAAACTTTATTTTAATTTCATAGGCCTTTAATGACATGCAAAAATGTATTGTTCGCCACACAATGTGAGCTAACAAAATCATGATTAGTTTTGATTTCATTTGTACTTACAAAAAAACCCCATTTATCTTTTTTTTATTTTTAATATGTTTTTATTACGCAAGAAAGAACATTTACAAAGAGAAAAAAGGGGTTACATAAAACCCCACAGCAAATTAAACAAGTTTAAATGATTTACAACAAGAAAGAGTTTTACATGCAATATAATTATTAGAGACTTTTAAGGTGTTCACATATAAATTAAAGTCCTTTCTGAAAATAAAAAAGTAAGGGTGTTTTTTAGAAAATGTATATTTATGGATGTAAAATTTAGCCAGAAAAAGCAATAAATTAATAATACATTTACAATGAGAAGGATCTAAGTTCATAGAGTAACCAAAGAATACAATTTTGGGGAAATACAAAAGATTGGAAATGACAATTTGTTTATGAAATTGGAAAAGTCAACTCGAAACACTTTACAATAAGTACACTCCCAAAATAAATGATTTAGTGTTTCCTCATATTGAGTACAAAATGAGCATTTGAAAGAAATATTGTTATTAAATTTTTGGTATATTTGGTATTTATTGGGTAGCAATTATGAATGATTTTGATTAGACAGCAATTATTAGATACAAATATTTTTTCCCGAAGAAGCCAAAACTGTTCCCAATATATGTCACCAAATATAAAATTCCACAAATCTATACAGCATTTATCTTTTATTGACATTATTATAAACATTTACCTGCCGTTAAAGTAATCCCCGCCTCTTTCCAGTAGTAGCCCATCCCCTCCCCGCCTCCGCTCATCTCAGCCTCTGCGCATGCGCGTCACGCCAGGCAGCCCCCTATTATTATTGTAAGAATAATTTCACTTATGAAAATGGCGGCGAGTCAGGGAGCTGTTGGATCAGCGGCGGCTCTCCAGAGCCAGCCTTACCCACACGTTGCCCACTGGAACCCGGGCGTGATGCAGCAGCAGCACCCGCTTCACACCGCCCGCAGCCTGGAGCGCGCGCTGGAGGATGCCGTCTGCTCCGGGATGCTCAACATCAGCGGGAGGAAACTGCGCGACTACCCGGGGCTCAACTACGATCTGACCGACACTACACTAGCAGGTGGGTCCGCAGATGTGGGCTAATCTCCGTATGCGCTCTACTGACCCGCTTCTCTCGATTCTTCGTTTAAGGACAACAATAAGATACAATAAAGGGAGAGCGCGGCTGCGTGTTTGCTGCATTTGCGCGGTGTGTCAATGGATGTTTGTGTGTTGGCTACAATAGGCAGTGCACATGGTGCTTGTACAAGGGAAAACCGTTAGTCTCCTCACGCCTTATCTCGTGTTTGTCAGAGCTGGTGAGCAGTGACAAGCACACTGAAATAGAAATAGAGACCACACCACTGGTGTCTCTGGTTGTTTTTGGCTTCGCATCTCTTACACCCCCAAACCATAATCCATGCATGAATGAAACTGGAGAGAGCACTTGAGCTGTAACGAGAAGAGACAATCTTCATTAACCTTTGCTCCAGTAATTCAGCAGGTTTTAACATGCAAACCCACTGCACCTTATCTAGGCTGTGACTATAAGGCTTTCTTTGTGTGTCATGGAGCCGTTTCATTTCATTATAGCAAGAGTTCGTTTAGTCGATAGAGTGATAACAAGCATTTTAAACGGAAGAAAAATGCAGATGAAGGATGTAGTGCCAGACAAAAGATGCTGCCGTCCGTCTTTCCCCTATAACGCGCCGTTCACCAGCCCCTCAGAAGGTGCAAGCAGCCTTGGATATACTACACACGCATATTTGACGTTTAACCGATGTTTAAATTATGATTTAGATGATAGCGTTGAAAGCTATTGTGCTAACAGTCGTGGCAAATAAGATAGTTACTGTAAATGAGCTGCACTATTACACATATTGCTGTATGAAGTGAATTTGCCATATTGTTTATAGAGACGAGGGTTGAAATTAAATGTCTGCATCTCGTTCGAAGTGTCTGTGTTCTGTAATGGTAGTCTTGCCGCAGCAAAACAGCCATTCAGATGTGAAGCAGACAGTGGGAGGAGGGACAGTAATCCGTTCATTCATGCACACACCTTACACACAGCATCATGTCTACACACTCCCATTCAACTGTATTGGGTTACGCTTGTGAAAAGCCCTTTTGTAAATCTTTGGCTGCGTCTCCAAACTGCTTTAGCTGTGTGAAGGGTCGTTTGTTTATATCAAGCTCTTGTGTTTTGATTCTCTCACATGGCTTGCTGGCTAGAAGAAGGCTGCGGTTGTTGTAGATAACGGTGTACGTTGACTGGTTCCACTGTTTGTGACAGGCCCGTTGGCGAACAGATGACATTTGTTGATAGTGCAGGGTTGCTGGTGTCTGCTTATGTTTTCCTGCATCTATATTCATGTGTTTGAAAGAGGAAATAGTTGGAAATGAACCAGACTGTCATCTAAAAGAGGAAGTGACTTTGTAGCTGACTCAACTGGAGATATTCGGCTGCTTCTGCATGAAGGGTGGAGAATCCTCATCTCGCAATCTGCATTCACATCTTTGAGAAAGAGGCTATTTGTGTGCTTGTTAGTTTTTGTGTTTGTTTGACAGTTTGGGTAGGCTTGTGTGTAGTTTGAGCAGCTCCAGTGACCCACTTGGCAGTCCTTCCTATTATTGGCTGTGTTTGGCCACAAACATAACACTGGAGTATGAAGACACCCCCCGAATCTGAGATGTTTAAGAGGGCGAAAGACGAGGAATTCCCTTTCCTTTTTTTCTTACCTTATTTTTTCCACAGCCAATTTTCAGTTTGCATTGTTTAGTGTGAGCATATCATTGTTTTCATTTGTGTCTTTACTAATAGTTTGGATGACATTTCTGTGAGCTAAACATTAAGTAGTCTATCTGTCTATACATAATGTATAATTTTTGTGTGTGTGGGTACTGTATGTGATTAATAGCAGCATAAATAGCTGCTACTAAGGGTGTGACATGACACTTTTCCCATGATACCAGACACGAGAATTGGTTCACGAGAACGAGATGAGATTTTTAGACTTTAACGAAATCCTTAATGAACTTAAAAAAAAATCACAAAATGCACAAAATGTAGGTGCATTTTGAAGTCAACTTATACTTAAAAAATATTTTATTAAATTATAAACTGTAATTAACAAGTAAACACTTCAAAATGTTTTCCCAGAAATTCAACTGGCAGGCAATTGCATAAAACATTATCAATTGTATTAATAAATAAATGGTAACACTTAACAATGAGGTTGTATTAGTTAATCTATTTACTAATGGCTTGTTTCCACTGAGTGGTACAGTATGGTATGGTACGGTTGGTTACGCTTTTATGGCCGTTTCCACTGTCAAAAGGCGTACCGAACCGTGCGGTACCACTTTTGCGGCACCCTTTCGAAAGGGTACCATCCTCGAGAAAGGGTACTAAAAGGCGAAGCTAGACGCGCAGCTGAACGCTATTGGTTTATGGAGATTTTACCCTGTGCCCCGTAGTTTTTTACGAACCAGTCTGAAGCACGAGCGGTTTTGCTTTCTTGCTTGCGCTCGCAGCGCGTCTATATTTGAAATAACAAACTTCTTGAGCTGATGATAATAACATGCACTTGATTATTGACGTGCTTTTGAAATCTGATCCTGTCAAAAACTGACAAACGCAAGAGTGATGCGTGAAAAACAAAACAAATGGAGAAGCCGGATAAAAAATGAGCACATTATTTTTTCAGCAAATGTAAACAAACTGCCATGTTTATCATCACCTTTTGGACTATTATGAACTCGGAATGATAGAATTACTTTCTAACAAGAAGCTACACGTGCTGCTGAAGATTAGACACATTTAATCATGAGAGGTCTGCTCTGACTGTGGGCTCTATTTTGTGTTGTTTTAAACCTAAATAATGACTTAATGTATGCTGTGTGTAGTTTGTAAGTGGTAACCTATCGGAGACTGTAAGGGTCTGTATGTGTTTATATATGTTGCATTTATTTATTTATTTTATATAATTGCAGACGTTACAGTAGGCTATTTTTCACTGTCATTGATTTGCAGTTATAATCAACTCATGTTCATAGAAAAGTTAGTAATAAACATTTATACAGAAGTATTTATGTGTGTAAAGCATCTGTGTTGTGAGAAGTGCTTCTCATATGATATGTGAGCGACCCGTACAGCTTTACTTTAGACATTTTCTCGAGTGAAAATGACTTTGACTGCAACTTTCTGTCGTACACCACGCCCACCAAAAGAGTACCATTGGTACCCTTTTAGCAGTGGAAACGCAAGCCTGATAAATGTGACCCGTACCGACCCGTACCGTACTGTACCAGTCAGTGAAAACAAACCATAACATGAACAAATTACAAACAATTTACTACAATATTCATTCATTCATTCATTTATTCATTCGTTCATTCATTCATTCATTTTCTTTTCGGCTTAGTCCCTTTATTCATCTGAGGTTGCCACAGCGGAATGAATGCTAACTTATCCAGCATAGATTTTACACAGTGGACGCCCTTCCAGCTGCAACCCAGCACTGGGAAACATCCATACACACTCGTTCACGCACACATACACTAAGGCCAATTTAGTTTATTCAATTCACCTATAGCGCATGTCTTTAGACTTGTGGGGGAACCGGAGTATCCGGAGGAAACCCACGCCAACACGGGGAGAACATTTAAACTCCACACAGAATGCCAACTGACACAGTCGGGACTTAAACCAGTGCCCTTCTTGCTGTGAGGGACAGTGCTATCTACTAAGCCACTGTGTCGCCCTACAATATTTATTCATCTTTGTTAATGTTAGTTAATGAAAATAAACTTGTTCATTGTTAGTTAATGTTACTCACAGACCACAGTATTGTTAACAAGCATGAATTTGGAATTTAAAATAATGCATTAGTAAATATTGAACTAAGCGGTTCTTCTAGCAATGTTTTGCTGCAACTTAAGAATCACTTTTTTGGTTCAGAGCTGGAACTTTGGATGTTAACTGATTTGGAACTTGACACCAATCTTGGTTAGTCTTGGTGTGGTGGATGGCGGAGGGGTGTCGCAGACAAAAAAGAGTGGGGGCGGGGGTGTCGCGGATAAAAGTGCAGTAGGTAGGGAAGTCGCGGAATAAAGTAAAAGTGAACAGCAGACGGGGGAGGATCCGGCGTGTTCCGGCACAAATTAAGCCCTGATCTTGTCACACCCCTAGCTGCTTTGAGACCTTGCACATGGATCAACTCTCATACTGTTATTCACGTGTATACTGACCAAGACGACATTTTTATGTAAGATCTTGTTTCCACTGCACTATAAAAAATGCCGGGTTCCACACAATTCACTCATGTTGTCCCAACACAAATTGATTAAGTTAACTTAACACTTTTAAAAATGTATGTGGATTAAACATAAAAAAATTACGTTGACCCAATGAAAACTCAAGAATTGTGTTGTTTCAGCTCATTTTAATTAAGTAGTTTAAACGAGCCAAAAAAAAACAAATTTTTTTGAGTGTGCCAAATGGTACCAATGTTAACCTTTTGGTAGGCGTGGTGTATAACAGAAAGTTGCAGTCAATGTCATTCTTGCACGTGGAAATGTTAATGTAAAGCTATGTGTCGTTCACACATTTAGGGTTCAAAAGCTATATGAAACAAATACAGTCAATGCAAGCCTAAATATAGTCAGTGCAAACCTCTCATCTGTATCTTTAATCTTTACCAGCACATGTAACATCTTGTTAGAAAGTAATTCCGTCATACCGAGTTCATAATAGTCCAAAAGGTGATGATAATAGTTAAACATGGCAGTTTGTTCATGTTGTAGGTTGCTGAAAGAATCATTTGCTTCTTTGTTTTTTTCTGGTTTCTATCTTGTGACATTTCTTTGTAAATCAATAGCGTTCAGCTGCATGTCTAGCTCCACCTTATGGTACACTTTGTTGTGCTACGTACCCTTTGGAAAGGGTACCTAAAAAGTGCAGTTATGGCTCGTTTCCACTAAATGGTACAGTACGGTACGGTTCGGGTCGGTATGGGTCATCTTTATCAGGCTTGCGTTTCCACTACAAAGGGTACCCTTTTGGTGGGCATGGTGTACTACAGAGACGTTCACTCGACGTCATTCTCGCTCGAATAAATGTCTACAGTAAAGCTGTACAGTTCGTTCACATTATATGAAAAGCTCTTCTAACAAAACAGATGCTTTAAACATATTAATACTTGTTTATAAATGTTTGTTACTTACATTTCTATGAACATGATTTGATTATAACTGCAGATCAATGACAGTGTGACACTGTTACAGCCTACTGTAACGTCTGCAATTATATAAAATAAAAAAATAAATGCAACATATATGAGCACATACAGACCCTTACAGTCTCCAATAGGTTACCAATTACAGATAAACGACACACAGCATACATTAAGTCCTTATTAGAGTTCAAAAACAACACGCAACATATACAGTGTCCCACAGTCAGAGCTAACCTCTCATCTGTATCTTTAATCTTTACCAGCACATGTAGCCTCTGTTAGAGAGTAATTCCGTCATTCCGAGTTCATAATAGTCCAAAAGGTGATGATAAACATGGCAGTTTGTTCATGATTTGTTCATGGCAGATTGTTCATGTTGCTGAAACTATTTGCTCCTGTGTTTTGTTGGGCTTCTCCTTTTTTCCGCGCTTCACTCTTGCGTTTGTCCTTTTCTTTCTGAAAGGATCAGATGTCGAAGACGCTTCATTAATCACACATGTTATTATCATCAGCTCAAGAAGTTTGTTATATCAAATCTAGACGCGATCGCGAGCTCCCTGGAGAAAGCGAAAACCGCTCACACTTAGACTTTTAGACGGCCTTGTAAAACAACAACAGGACACGGCAGATTCTTGGCTTTGCGGTTGTTCATCAAGATAACGACAAGGTTTGTTTTGAGCCCGGGTCATCCATGGATCGTTATTATATGCATATAGTTGTCTCGGCTGTGTATTTAAAAACATGGCGGCTGCATTGTTTTGATTCTGGCTAGCTCCACAAGATCGTGACGTATCTCTGTAAACCAATCAGCGTTCAGCTGCAAGTGTAGCTCCACCTTTTGGTACCCTTTCTCGTCTTTGGTACCCTTTCGAAAGGGTGCCGAAAAAATGGTACGGTATGGTTCGGTACGCTTTTGACAGGGGAAACGGCCATAAAAGCGTACCGAACGAACCATACCGTACCGTACCACTCAGGGGAAACGGGCCATTAGCTTTTTGGTACCTTTTGACAGTGAAACAGACATAAAAGCGTACCGAATCGTACCGTACTACTCAGTGGAAACTTTTTTAGCAAAATGACTTTTGCTGCTTGTTCAAACTACTTATTCAAATTATTAAACAGCAGAGTTAACAACACCATTCTTAAGTTTAAATAGTTTTTTTTATCAGTCTATTAAATTTGTAAAAACAATGAAGTTAACTTAATCGATTTGTGTTGAGACAACATGAAGGAATTGTGTGGAACCCAGCATTTTTTACAGTGCACTATACGGCAGAATTTTGCATGCTCAAACTCTGGTTCTAGTGACAATGGTTCTAATTCTAAGTGTTTATCATAGAAAAAAAATATATTTTATATTAAAGGGCACCTATTTTACCTCTTTTTTAGATGTAATATTAATATTATGGTTCTTCTGAGTGTGCCAGTTTAGGTTCAGTTCAAAACACAATTCAGATTTTTTTATTATGATGTATTAAAAAGTGTCATTTTGGGGGCGTGTACACAGTTCATTGTTTTAGGGGCATGTTGCTACAACTTAACAAGGGGGCGGAGCCAAGAGCTCCCCCGCTTTGTGTATGGCAACAGAGAGAGAAGCAACATGAGTGAGAGGACCAGCATTCAGCCGTACATGTACGACTCGGACACAGACCAAGCAGAGAGTACAAAATCATTTGTGTCCTTGTATAGTTTTACAGCCAACTGTGTGCTAGTTTAAAGCTCAGAGCTTGTAGCCTACACCGAGACTAATAAAGCACACTGAATTAACTTTGAATGAAGGGCATCATGCACCGGATGCACCGCGACGCGGTGTGCACATGACAGTTGAAAGTATCGCACACTTGCGGCGCCGGTGTGTGTCACCTGATAGAAACTTATGTTTCGAATTCAGAAATACATGCTGCTGCGTGGTGCGACGCTGCGTGTCGCCGAGCGGCACTTCTGGTGTACGACCTGCTTGAGGCTATAACTAAAGGGTGTCATACACCGGATGCGCCGCTCAGAGCCACGACACGGCACACCAGACGCGCACATTCGCATGTTATTTAAAATGAAACTATTCAGATAACGCTCTGTGGCGCTGCAGAAATATGAACACTGTCCTGAGCAGGGCCAGCGCGTCCATAGAGGCGACCTAGTCGGCAGAATAGTGAGCGAACCCCCCAATCCTCACTTTCATCCGCGACACCCACCCCCTCCCTCTCTGTACTCAGTTTCATCCGCGACACCGTTCATTATTTCCAATGGACCTAGTTCAGATGACAGCGAGCTTCTGTGACCGTGGGAAATGCAAACCGCTGAAGTTTAAGGAAGATGCAATGAAAAGTACACATGTATGCAAACTCACCAAAACTCACAAACACTGGCGGCGAGGAGAGCGATAACGTGGTGAATGTTGAGCCCAATGAGCCTTACATCTAAAAATAGAGCAAGGGTGTTTCTTTGGTGATGTCGCTTTGACTCACAATCTGAAAATGGCGGTTGTGAAACAACATACTGAGGATATGGTAATGCACACCTGTCAATCAATATTGGTGGGCGGGGGACCGCACTCCTATGTCAAGTTGTGGTCGATCTCAAAACCGCTCTAATAGGTCCACTGTTTTTATGTTGTTAAATAGAAAAAAAAGGACTGACTGTGTTTATATCACCCCAATATGACAGTCTATACACTATACCTACACATATGTCTGTCCAAACAGCTTGAAAAGTAGATTTTTCACCATAGGTGCCCTTTTTTATTATCTTCGCATATATGCAGAGTACATGGCATTATTAATGATTTGTTAATGTCAGTGCTGTAGACTTTTATCCGGCTGTAGTATGCAGTATATAATATTCATGTGCAAAGTTGTCTTTCATGAAAATGACTTGCATTAGGGAAGTTTGTGGTCATGCATGTTTATAAATTATACATGTATCCGCTGTGCACACATGATGTTGCTTTTAGGAATTTACTATTAAAGGCTGATGCAGTGATATTTCTAATGACAGCTGGTTTTCACAGCTGAGAGATAATCTTGCACCTATCATTAAGGGAAAGTAAAGGAGATGTTAATCACAGCGCGTCCTTGGAAGTTTATATTGGTTCATTTGAGTGTCAAAATGTGTGTTTATACAAACGTTCGAAACATAGCATAAGGTAGTGATTTCAATCCAGAAAAGAAAAGAAATTTTGAAAATCATGGTAAAAACACTGAGACTTTTTCATAAAATATCTGTTCTTCACAAAAAATCAAGAATGAAAAGAAAGTCATACAGGCCTGCAACCTTTTAAATAACCTTTTTAAAAACTTGAAATAAATAAATAAAAGTAAGTGACTGAATTTTTATTTTGTTTAGAGTTTTACATTAAATGTTGTCTCATCTTGACAGTTATATAATGCTCTCCATCTCTAGGCAGAACCCTTTAGGGTTATGACATCATAGAGCTTTAGAGGAAGTGGTCATAAGATACCGAAGCCATACTGAAGCCATTTCACATTTCTTGTGCTCCGTTTTCCCCCACAGTCCAAACACATGCAGTATAAGTGAATTAAATAAACTAAATTGGCCTTAGACGACGCAGTGCCGCAGTAGGTAGTGCTGTCGCCTCACAGCAAGAACGTCGCTTGGTCGCAGGTTCGAACCTCGGCTGGGTCGGCTTACTAACTGATTTTTTTAGGCTACATATATATTTTTTGAAAATAACCACATTTTATTTCATTATTTAATTTTATTTATTTATTTATTTAAATTGTCCTTGAAAAAAAGGAAAATCTGGTAGGTCTAACTTTATATTATTATTTATTTTATCAACTTGATACCAAAGTATTGTGTTTTTTATAACACCAATTAGCGCAAATGCAAATTTAAACACATATTGATGCATGAAAATGACATACAGCATATTTACTCAATTTGTGAGAGACTGCAAAACATTGATATAGGCTATATTTTTTCTCCCTTCTGGCCAATGGCAGGGCCAGACCTGCTACTGTTGCTTAAGCTAATTTCTTAAAGGTGCTGTATACTGCATTGGTTTAAAAAGTAAATTGTTCTCTGATATCTCCATAGTAGGTTCATGGCTTCAGTAAATTCAAAAAATTTCCAGAAACAGTTTTATAAGCTCATTTATTAATCTCTAAAATACCCCTAGAATCAGAAGGTCCATGATTGACCATATATGGCTCGTTCCATAAATATTAATGAGCTCAGCTCTGACATGCCACTCCTACACACGCACACGCACACACACACACACACACACACCATGATGTCAGAGTAAAGTTAACATACTTTGCTCACCAGATCTGTTGTGGATAAAGGCAAAATTATAATTTAATTTAACCATTGAGAGTGATAGAGATGTATCGCATTGTATTTTGAAGCTATTTTTTCAAAGAAAAGGCAGCCAGGAATTAATATTAAGCTCTGCATGAACTGATGACATTTGAGCTGAGTGATTTGACATGATTCAGCAGTCTACATATGTTTGTTAAAACATACGCATCAAATTTCACAATAAGCATGAAAAGTTAACAAAAGATGTTACTAAACATACCTTATGGAGTGGAGATGAATAAATGTATAACCTGTAAATCTTGCAATTTGTGTCCTGAGGCGAATTTGAAACATGTCTCGTGCTGTTACTGCCCAGTAACGCACAGTAAACAATTTGGCACTCGCGTTTTCAAAATAAAAGTACCACATACATAATAAGTGAAATATACTTTTAAAATAAATAAGGGAGGAAATTTATCATTGTTGTCTCACTAGAAAACGTTGTTGCTTATCAAACGCAGCATGAAGTGTGCACATTAATGATTTCAGATATTTTTTATGATCTCAGAGCTTGATGACATGGCTGCTTGTCAGGTCCGGATGAACGACCCAAATTAGGCATACATTTAAATGCGGAGGACATGGCCCGTGAGTCTCGTCACAGTTTGTTTTGTCTTTTGATTGGCCCATTGTCTACCGGGGTTTTACACTCGTGGAATTTACATGAGAACGAGGAAACAGTGGTGTCTAAGGCTCATGGTACTGATCTCTTATTGTTCTACTATGCCTTGGTTTACCCAGATTTTCATTATAGGACACCTTTAAAACATGCAAGGGGTGTTTTATGTTGGGGCTAATGAAAGTATTAAAATGTCACAAGATATGAAGAATAAGTCATAAACTTTTATTTCACAAGTAAGTGGTCTGTTATCATGGGTGCCACCATGTTGACGTCAGAGTGACCGCGTAGAGAAATGCCTCTGGGGCTATGGCCTAATTAATTACAATGATCACAAACATTAAATTTTTTTTAGGACTGAATATAACAACTGTGTTGATGTATGTACAAGAAGGACAGCTAGTGGTTCTATAAACATCATCATCGTATTTTTGACTAGTTTGTTTTATCTATCCTGCTAAATCAGATATGTCCTCAACTTTGTGTAAAACGCTGCACATTTGTACATAGAGTAACAGGAAGGCTAGTTTATTCCTGTGGTAGTGTGGTGACGAGTGTTTGGTTTTTTTTTTTTTTTATCTTCTGGGTAATCTAAACACCAGGAGCACTAGATCCCTTGTCTGAAAGTAGTTCTCAGTAGACCAGTGCCTATTAAAATCAGAGTGGTTTGCTTCCAGGAATAGCTCTCAGCTCTTGAATTCTCAGACACATGAGCAGGTTTGGAGAAGATGAGTGTGATTCATGAAGTTTCAGTGCTCTTGAAAACTTACAAGGCTGTTTACAATATTATTAACTTAACTTAAATGGATTAATTTTGAGACAGACAATAGATGTTCAATAGAAACTAAACTAACATTTTTTATAAAAAGCTGCTCATTATGTCTGAATGACATACTCTTGTCCTGGAACTGGTTTGGAGACCATTAATAGCATAAATGTCAGAGGAAAATGTATTAGATTATGAAGAATGTATGACACATTTTGTCCACTTTGTCCAGACAGTAGATTTTGTTCTTCTTGGCTATGTAGCTGTTCATCAAGAAGATGACAAGGTTTGTTTGAGCTTGGGTCGACCATGGCTTGTTATTATATGTACCCCTGTTTATTTGCTATTGACTATTTGCATCTCGCTTTAAAATTTAAATATTTTTCTTTTTTAAATGGATAGTTCACCCAAAAAACTGAAAATTGTCATCATTACTCAACCTTTACTTGTACCAAACCGTTTTTATTATCATTACGCCGAGACATGCAGGGAGCCTCTCCATTCACACAACGAGTTTCTGAGCTCTCTCATCCTTCAGACCGAGTTTATTTTTCCAAGGTAACCTAAGAATACTATCAGTGCTGCGAATAGTTTGTAAAGACTGTCCAGCTGCTGCTCAAACCGCGCTTTGTTAATGAATTAAACTGAAACTGTGAAAAGAGTTTAATGAAAAGTTTGGCGCTAATGCATATACTATATCGGCCTCGTTTTAAAGCGCTTCACCTCAGATGATATTCGTTCTCCTTGTTTATGTTGTAGATAACTGACCAAATTAGAATTAAGTTACACATTATACATAACGAAATTTGTTGCAAAAAGATACATTTTCAAATAAAAATATATAAAGGATATATATTTTTTGTTTGTGCCCGTCTTAAACAACTGTGGGTGGATGATGCTTCACTCCGTGGAAAATAAGGATTTGATTAATGATCCGCTGCTGTTGTAAACCTCTGTCATATATTTGCTGCATTTTTAATATGTCATTATTTTAAAGATTATGTCTTGAGCATCTGATTTCTCCTCTGTGATTATGTCCTTTAAAAAAGGCTGGTTATTTTACCGATGATGAGGGACAATAGTGGTATTATAGATTTCAAAGAAAATATCTTAATGTTAAAAAGGAAACATAAGCTTGACAACAAACGATCCTATCAATGTCATAACAAATGCCCTTAAATAATGCAGCCTGTAGTTTACAGCAATCATCAAGTGTTCATTGAGATGTGTTTGAGATTGTGTTGTCTGTTATATCTTTCTTCTGTCTTTTCGGGCGTTGACCAACACTTGTTTGGGTCTGTAATTTTATTAGCATCTTCATAGGGTGGTATTGTTGTAAATGATAAAACAGGCTTGTTGTGTTACCTGTTATGATGGCATGAGTCGTCTGCAGTTTGCAGTGCACGTTGTGTCAGATTGCAAAAAACTAAGTAGCTTCAGACTACTGAAGTTTAGTGAGGTTTCTTGTCAACAATGTCTTTGACACTTTTTACCTTATTTTTTCTTTACTCCTCCAAGTGCAACTAACAGTATGGCTATACACTTGTACTGTGTGCGGCATCCTGAAGTGCAGGCTGCAAAATGTCTGCACATCATTACGCATGGTGCATAAATATTATCGAACACTTATTGAACTGTCATTATCAAATTATCGCCCAGCCCTATATGTATATATTATAACAATGTAATGTCTCGGCTGTGTATTTAATAATGGCGCTGCCTTTGTTGTCATTCCCCTGGCTTGTGTACATGCTAGTGACATATCTCTGTAAACCAATAGCATTCAGCTGTGTGTCTAGCTCTGCGTTTTGGTATCCTTTAGTTGTGTGAGGTACCCTTTTGAAAGGGTACCCAAAAAGTGGTATGGTGCAGTTAGCGTTTTGGTACCCTTTGACAGTGGAAACAGCCATAAAAGCGTACCAAACTGTACTGTACCACTCAGTGGAAGAGGGCCACAACTTTTGGCAGAAGTACCTAAAGTTTTTCATGTGCATGTATATGACACACATTTGATTTTGTGTTGTTGATTTTGTTGAATGCTGTATGATGTTACTGCTGGCATTGCTCAGAGTTCCTAGTGACAGTGCAAGTGCAACCATACAATTGCAAGGAAGGAAAATTCAATTTTTAAAGGATCAATCTAGTTGCTTATTCCTATAACTGTTCATATACTGGTTGTTGACACAACATGGATTTTCACTGTCACACATGAAAAAGTAATATAATTAGTATTGTCATAATTTAAAATGCAGTAAATAGTTAATCATTTCTTTGTCATTACTTTTCCATGAATGTCTTGTTATAAAAACTGCTGTTTTCTTATAATTTCCCCCCCATGCACTATAGGTGCTATAGGTGAATTTAATAAACTAAATTTAGGTAGTGTATAAACATAGGTAGTGTATGTGTAGGAATGCAAGAGTGTATGGGTGTTTCCTAGTGTTGGGTTGCAGCTGGAAGGGCATCCCCTATGTAAAACATATGGTGGATAAAATTAATAGGCACTAAGCCGAAAAGAAAATGAATGAATAAATGTTGTCCTTTGGTGTAACACCTCTGTTTATTGGAAATCTCCAGCAAGTCTATTTGCGCTTCTTCTTTTTTTTTTATATATTGCAATTGCAATTTTTTTTTTTGCGATTTAATTTTGTAGTCAAGCTTCAGCTCAATAATCTGTCAGCCATGGCAACAATTCTGCTACAGTTCTTAAAAATTACCTGTTTTTGTTTGGTGTCTGTGACTTTGAAACCAAAATATTCCCATATTACCTTACCGTTGCTGGTTTTCTTAGATATAAATTCATCTGTTAATGCTTCTAAAGCAGCAAACGCCATTATCCCACTTGTCCACGCTTTCCTATTTGTTTTTTTTTTTGTTTTTTTTTATTGTGGGTGTTCACTGTGCTCACTCAATTGGCTAGTAAGACTGTCACAAACATACTGCAGTCATGCATTTGCTCTGGGCGGGGGAAATTAAATAATTTATACATATTTCATATCGCAGCCTCTTGCAATTAACTAATAGCAACTTTTCAAACTATTCAAATTTTATATATATATAT
>CAIGQZ010000427.1:2565077-2579874 GCA_903798205.1 Danio tinwini
ACACACACACACACACACACACACACACACACACACACGCACACACAAAGCATTCCCCAGGGACTGAGGTAATTACACATGATCTGACATGCTGGCCCCATCTGTAAAGGTGTCAACTTCAAACCCTTGTGCTCAACATTATGGTCTTTGCAGCTTGAGTTACACATCAATGTATAGTGATGCTTTACAGCACTAAGAAAAAAGATTGAGGATATGAGGATTAAAAATTTAATAAACCAGCCGATATATTAATCTAGGGGATGAATGTTATTGATATGGTTAAAAGTGAGAAAGGAGTCTTAAAAACAAGGCTAATTCAGCTTGGTTTATTTGAAGTGAAATTGAAGTGAAACTGATGAGATCTGACTCAGCTTGTCTCACTTTCAGAAGGTGACTCTCAGGTCTCTGATAGCTTTATAAAACACTTATTCTGAGCTCTTGGTCAAACATTAAAAGCTCAGATTAAAAAAAATATAAATTTTATTCATTCATTTATTTTCATTCAGCTTAGTTCCTGATTTGTCAGGGGTCGCCACAGTGGAATGAACCGCCAACTTATCCAGCATGTTTTACACAGCGGATGCCTATCCAGCTGCAACCCAGCACTGGAAAACATCCATACACTCTTGCATTCACAGACACAAACACACACACACTCATACTCTACGGCCAATTTAGTTTCTTTCAGTTCACTAATAGCGCATGTGTTTGGACTGTGGGAGAAACCAGAGCACCAGGAGGAAAACCCACACAAACACGGGGAGAACATGCTAAATTCTTGCTGTAAGGTGACAGTGCTAACCACTGAGCCACCGTGTCGCCATGTCAATTTCTATGTTTTTATTTATTTTATGTATCTTTTTGTCTGATCAACACAGATGTTTACTAATCCAATCCATATGACTCATGAAATCTGATTTCAAACCTGTTTGTGTACTGTGTGTGTGTGTGTATATGTGTTTGTGTGTGTGTGTGTGTATGCATGTTTCAGAGTGATAAATCACATCATATTTGATCCGAATTTCATCTTTTTAGACATTTGTAGCTTCACACAAAGTGAAACTGTGTTCGGATACACTATTTTTCTTCACTATCTTCTGTGTGGCATACATGCAGTGAATGTATCAGCAATTTTGGAAACACTAAACACGAGAACGAGAGTTTTAGTTTTAAAACGGCATTTTAGAATGAAGACGATCCATGTCCACTCCGGCGTTTCACCTAGCGTTTCTGAACAGTTCTCCGTCCGCACTATACCATTGAAAACGCACATCACGTGACCACACTCACACTCTGGCATGTGCTGCAGCGTATGCGTGCATCTGAGCTCCAGACAGTCAGCGGGTGCTTTGAGCACAGAACCCCAGGTTAGAGCTGTTCAAGTCGGACCGAATCCACCACTGGATCTAATCTCACTATAGTGTATATTTACTATATTTGTTAAACGTGATATTTTATTCATCTTGTTGTCTCTATCTAACAGCATATTCCCCGACTTTGGTCTTTTAAATCTTGTTCTCAGGTAATGTGTTTTGTCTGAGCGCAAAGATAGGTTAATATATAAATTTATGTAAATACGTACACTGATTCTGCACATTTAACTGATTGCTTGCCTTTATTTTGTATAATGTATAAACTTATTGTACGTTATACTTTTATAATGGCCATCATTGATTATTAAAACTGATATTCAGCAAAAGAGAGGGTATGTTTCATTTCTTTACAGAAAATGAAAGAAGGCAGTTATGTTATAGGCTCTGTTTTGCTATAAATATGAATACAGTGAAAATGACGGTCATATCAATATGTAGCTACACAATGCCTTAACATTTGAAAATAAGCAGTTCCTTATATCATGTTTTTATTTTATTGTTAATATAGTTAGGCTGCACGGTGGAGCAGTGGGTAGCACATTTGCCTCACATCAAGAAGGTTGCTGGTTTGAGCCTCGGCTCAGTTGGTGTTTCTGTGTGGAGTTTGCATGTTCTCCCCATATTGGCGTGGGTTTCCTCTGGGTGCTCCTGTTTCCCCCACAGTCCAAAGACATGCGCTATAGGTGAAATGTGTAGGCTAAATTGTCCGTAGTGTATGTGTGTGAATGAGTGTGTATGGGTGTTTCCCAGTGATGGGTTGCAGCCGGAAGGGCATCCGCTGCGAAAAACATATGCTGGATAAGTTGGCGGTTCATTCCGCTGTGGCGACCCCAGATAAATAAAGGGATAAAGCCGAACAGAAAATGAATGAATGAATGAATGTTAAGATAGCAAAACAACGTAGCCAGGGTGATGTGATTGACGTTATAAAGTTCACTGTTCCCTTTCAAGATTCAGCCGATGTGTCCTCGGGAGTTTGTTTTTCATATCAAACTTGCAAAGTCTGAACTTACAAGGAAAGGATGCAAGACTGAACTTTGTGTAGGCAACTTAATATTGAGGGAAAAGCCCCAATAAGAAACCTCTGTTTTCAGATGTCTCCGTTTTCCCCCATCCACAGACATGGAGCAGCAGCATTTTTAAATGAAAACGGCCTCTTCAGCGTTTCCAAAATGCTTCGTTTTCGCAACTCTAAAACTCCAGAGTAGTGTGGACGGAAGACGCAACCGTAGCAAAACTTATGCATTTTAAAATGAAAACGTATTAGTGTAACCGGGGCCTAACTCTTTTCAAATATAGTTTTAGAGATGTCATTATATAAACATGAACAAAAAAGTGTCTTTCCATTGTGCTGAAGTTTTCATCATTACTTTGTCAAACGTAAATACTGTGTTTTGTAAATACAGCAGATATTGACTCCACTGTTTGTACAAGCGATTAAATTTCATGACCTGAGTTAGTTTCTTGTTGTTTTATTACTTTTGCTGAGGTGTGGTGTTTATATTCTACACTCATTGGCCACTTTATTAGGCACTGCCTACGCATCTTTGCCTTCTGAACTGCTTTAACTCTTTGTTGCGTATATTCAGGAAGGTGCTGGAAACATTTTTTAAAGTTTTTTGTTTATATTGACTCGGGTGTATGCCGTGACTAATTTCTTTTTTGTTTAATTAGAGCAGGGATGCCCCAACTTGGAGGGCCGGTGTCCTGGAGAATTTAGCTCCAACTTGTTTCAACACACCTGCCTGGAAGTTTCTAGTATATCTATTAAGAGCTTGATTAGCTTGTTTAGATTTGTTTGATTGGGGTTGGAGCTAAACTCTCTAGGACACTGGCACTTCAGGACTGAGTATGTGCACCCCTGAAATAGAGCTATTTTCACTGACTAGTCTAATAAACCTCAACGCTGTCAAAAATATAAGACACAAATAGTATATGTAAATAGTTTTACAAAATCTGTGAATCTAACATGGCACAAAAAAAGTTTTTTAAATGCAATATAGAAATGTAGTATTATCCTTCATATTCTTTAAAAAAAGTTAATTATTAACCCAATTTATCACATGTAAAATGTTGTTTGCTGGAAATGCGATGAACATGCTTCTTGTATTTATAAAGTACATTTATACAATGCATATGGCAAAATCAGAGGAACACCAGTTGTTTACAGGCAGCCATACATTTATAGGAAGTTATATTGATTAGGATATTGATATTGTGGCTGTCAAATAGGTTTTATTCATAATCCTTCCCCTTTGAATCGATGTTACATTTCCAGTATTGTCCTTCATATCTACTGTAACAAGCCCATAATCAAAGAGTGATTGTTATAAGCCATTTTGACATGTGTACAAAAAAATAAGTTAAGTGATTGTTGTTTTTGCTTCTACAAACAGGAGCAGTGTTGTTTAGTTAACTAGATAACTGTCTTTCACATCCCTAATACTAACATGATAGCATCATACAGTAGCTGCAGATTTGTTGGCTGTCTTTTTTAAGTCTATTGACTGTGAAGACCAATTAAGTATAGTGAACATTCAAGAAATCAGTTTGATTTGAACGTTAAGAAATGGTGCATTCTCTTTTAGCATCAAAAAGGCATTTTCACCCACATAACTACAACTCGATGGTTATTTTCTTATTTTAGACCATTCTCTATAAACCTTGATGGCTGTGAAGAAAGTCCCAGTAGGTCAGCAGTTTCTGAAATAATCAGACCAGCCTGGCTCAAACAAACATGCCACATCAAAGCTACTTAAATGGCCTTTCTAGCATATTCTGAAGCTTGATTTGAATTTCAGCAGATTGCTTTGACCACATTTACATGTTGAAATGTGTAAGTTGCTGGCTTCTGTGTGATTGGCTAATTAAATATTTGCATTAGCAACCTGTTGCTTTCTCTTACAGTATGTTGTGTTGTTTTTAAGCTGTAGGCTGGTCCTTTTAAATATTGAGCAAAATATAAAGATTAATTTGTTGCAAACTGCATGACACTGCATGTCAACACATACATGACATAGTAAACAGCACAGATGTGAGAATTAGATCTGTTTGTATTTACTTGTTAAATGGCAGCCATATTTTGGTAGTTACAAACCATGTTTTTTCTTCTTGCAAGTAGTGCAATTAATCTTTGTAATATAGATGTACCAGTTGAGTTTTCTGCAACATAGGCTCATTCTGAAAATGTAGCCCTATATACATTTCTGGAGATCGCAAATTATGTAACCAGAGCTACGTATGGCTGCATTTCGTCTTTAAAGCGAACGATAAGGGGCGGTATGACACTGTTCCTTTTCCCGCTAACCAGCTGACCGCTTACCTGCATGTGTCCGGTGAAGAACGGTTCCAGAAAGGGGGTAAGACAAAAACAGAAGCCAAAAAATAAAATAACCAAGTAAATAGCAGGGTGAGAATGTGGTAAAATCTGAAAATGTGGCAAAAATCAGGCGGGTCAATAGGAGCTTTTCAAAATGCTATTGGTTGGGTTTAGGGAAGGGGAGGGCGGGGTTATCGGTCTTTTGGTCAGTCAGTCAGTGAATGGCACTCGCGAGAGATATTTACGATCTCAAAAAGCATACACAGCGGCCTCTGGCGGATTTGCGAAAATAAAAAGTGCAAAAAAACGTACCTCCTGGCACGTATTTTACTCTCTCCAGAAATGTATATAGAGGTACATAATCACAATGAGCCTGGGTTGGTTTTCTGCATGGCCTCCTGAATGGCCGATTTCAACCGGTCTGATCTGTTAGCAGCGGTGCAGGCAGTGTCATCATAGAGATGCTGCATATAACATGTTACAGGCGTGGAACTTTTTTCACAGTGTGTGAAAGTAGCACTGTGTTCATGATTTGCAGCCATGACCACTATGGTTGGTGCAACAGACTTAATCATAACTGTCAAATAACCTCCACCTAAATACACAATTCAGATCAACACAGATTGTTTCCCTGTGCTCGAGGCAACATCTCTGTTTATTATTGAGTAACTGATTAATGCGATCCGTTAAATGTGATTTAAGTCATATTTCTTCATATTGGTATTCATCAAAGCTGTTCTTAAAATGGTTGCTGTGTGAGTATAAAAACTGCTAGACATATCATTATTGTGTTTAAAAAGAGTGCAAATCAGTGATGCTGGACTGTTGGAGAAACCAAGTTGTCAGCAAATGTTTTACCAAAGCACGATAATATAAAACACAAAAATTTTTTGTATGTTTATTTTTAATTTAAAAAAATCTAAATTTACACTGCCATTATATCAATCACAAAGAACCACGGAACAGCTAAAATCTTACATCTTAAACTAAAAAAAGCTCACATATATCATAGATGGCCAAAGTGTAGAGTAGATTAACAGGAAATGTTCATTTTTGACTGAAGGGTAGCTTAAAGGGCAATGAACCTCCCCTGTCTCAGCAGGGTGTTTTCACACCTCTAGTTTGAAAAAAGTCAGAAAAGTCCACTTTGTTTAGGTGGGAAGTCCAGCTTTGTTTAGGTGGGAGTAGTGGTGTAACGGATCACAAATCTGCAGTTTGGATCTACGTTTTTTTTGTCACGGATTGGACCATTTTTCGGATCAGCAAAAAAAGTGAGGAGACAATTTGCTTTCCATTTATATAAAAATATTACTGCAAAAAACATTTCTTTTAACAAACAGAACTTAGAACCTGTAATGTTAATAAAAATAACAATCAAGAAAGAACCAGCTAAAAAAGGAAAAGTATTCAATTAGAAAAATGATCTACTGTTGCTGATAATGCTAAATATAGAAATCTAACATCTTGTACAACAGATCATATTTATCTTCAATTAATGATTCAACAATTCACACATAAAACATCATGTTTTATTATACTGTAGGTGTATTATTTTTGAAAACTCATTCAGGCACATAATTCTAAGGGTTGTTTGTCGCCATCTGTTGGTTACACAATGTAATTGCTTTTACCAGCGTCAAAAATTCACCAGCGTCTTGTTTCATTAAGCAGTGATTTTGGGGGGGGGGGGGGTGGGGGGTTGTTGGGGCGGTGGATGGCGGAGGACTGTTGCAGATAGAAGTGAGCGGGGCAGAGGTGTCGCGGACGAAAGTGAAGAGGGTTGGGGAGTCACGGAAGAAAGTGAAAGTGAACAGCGAAGATTGGTTGAGGAGGGGGATCGATAAAATGAGGTGCTGGATCAGATTTCAGAGGTGCCAGATCCGGAATGTTCCAACACAAATTAAGCCCCGGTCCCACCACAACTTTTTCCGTCATCATTATATCTTACAGGGAAGCCTAAATGCTTTTATGCACACGATTTGAATGACGCAGGAGGCGATCTCTCTGCAGTGGTTATAAATGTTGGATTAACTGTCAAGTAAAAAAAAAAAAATTATTAACCCGCAGGTCACGTGCGTTCCGAACCGTGAGTTGTGATCCGAACGGATCACGGATTAACAGTGATCCGTTTCACCCCTAGGTGGGAGTGTTTAGTGGTGAAAGAGGTAAGGGTTTGCATGAAAAGGGGAGTTTCATTACGTTACCAATAGCTGATTTTCACACAGGCAACACAAACACAAACTCAGCGGAGATAGACAGTAATTCAGTGAGTAGCATTTACAGCGGATCTGAGAGCTGTGTGGAAGTGGAGGATTTTCAGTCCATAATACTGTAGTGATATTACTGTAAACTTAGTAACTAAATCATTCTGACTCAGGTTTATCTTTAAAAACTGAAAGAGTACTGCTGACGATACTAACTAACTTTACTATCTAAATAAACATAAACAAAGAACACTGATCGCACACTTACCAAATCTCTAGAGGCAGGACAATCAACACCAACTGGAACCGCATCTTCTTTTAAAAGAAGACAAGTGGCAAATCTGGATTTCACCATTTCCAGATTTGAAAAGCTCTTGGGTAAAAAATATTCCTTACATATGTTTGTCGCATGTTAGCAGACCACTGTAATCCAACTGCTTGGAACCACACGCAAGCTGTGCTCTCATTTCAGGGAAATGTTCGTTGCAGCACATTTATAAACGCAACACTGTTGACCCATGTCTCTGAACAATTCTTCTACTACTTGTATGAATTACGGTTGGCAACACAATGTGGCGTCTCTGAACACTGTTAGAGGTAAAAGGAGTCTTCAAAGTTATAGCATACATATTAATGAAGTTGCATCTCGTTCACAATAGAGCGCACTGATTGGTTCGAACAAAGTATTTCTTATGAATTAATAAACAGATGTGCTAATAACTCACTGGCGTCACTTCAAAATTTTCTTTTAAACCAAAAGATGAATTTGTTTCAAAAAATGCAAAAACAACCAATTTTTTTGTGGAATATATGTGTCCTAATAGTGTTTTTAGCAATGTGAGACATACAGTATATATTACTGTTAACATCTCAAAAAATGTGTTTTGGTGTTTCGTGACCCTTTAAGTAGTAGAAGTAGATGGTTTCATTCATTGTTTTATTTGGATAAATAATCAGAGAACAGCCTATTTATTTTCCATTCTTTTCCAAAGCCTTGCCTGATGTACTGTTAAGACCAGCCATTAGTGATCTGCCTGTCATGAAAAGTGATTTACTCAATCATTTCCTGTGGAAAAAAAATAATAATTCTGTGAATAATAATATTGGGGTTGACCAAGCCACTTCTCTTGGAATAACGGTTAATTAAGTGTTAGGGGAGCCCTAATCAAATCTACTGTTCTGGACACAAAACCACAATGTTGGTCAGGCACCGACAGTCTCATTCTTAAGACAAGATTCACCATATCTTGTATAAAGAAATAGTGTGAAGAAGAACAAGAGAAAAGCCATTTTCTTTCTATTATTAAGACCTAATACTACTGACGATGCTGCATGTAAAAGGGCTGCTTGGTATCTGAATTAGTATTATGTACACTGAATGGGCATTTTGTGGTCTCCATACACAAAGACAGACAGTGTGCTGTCCGTGCAATAGGAAATACTGCATCATATGACAAGTATGCTGTTTCGTTTGACTCCATTCATTCTCTTTCTCTATCTTTCAGTCTTTTAGACATTCACTGGCTTTAATTTGAACATAATTGGATAGATTGACTGACCATTATGCAACATTGATTTAGTACAACTCAAATCAGTTCTGATGGAGACACAAAGAATGCAAGAGAGAAAGAGACAAAGAAATTAAGGAAGTCCAAAGAAAGAAAATAACTGATGAATGCAGAGCCAAGAATGAAAATATCTGTTGTTCCCTCTTTTACTAAAGTTTTTTTTTATCATGCTCATGTTATTTCATGTTTAACCATGCTGAAAAACAGCGATGAGTATGTATCTTGGTTGCTGGTTTTCAGTATTGGATATATTCCCACTAGATTTAACCACAAAACCACCAGATTCACCAACTAAACCAGCATCAAACCAGTATTTAACGTATTACATTTTTGTGTGTTGTTCTGTGTTAGTTGTTAATGGTTGTTTAAAGAAGTGAATCATCCAAAAATATGGAAATTTGTTATTAATATACTCAACCTCACATCATTTAACATACCACAGACAAGATGTGCATATCTGTAAGAAGATTTCACCATCATGGACCACGCCACACTTTAAGCTAGACTTTACTGTAGGGATGTAGGGATGAAGGGGATAGTAAGAGAACAGTGGGATGAAGGGGAAGGGGAGTAAGAGGATGGCTGGTGAATAGGTGGGTAGGTTGATCGGGCGTCCAACTATGCCCGGAGACTCAGAGTGGGGGTACTGTCTCTGTAGTATTTTGGCAGAGTGGTTGGACCCCCCGATTCAACCTACATGTAGGAGTGAAGAGGGTTATAGGATTGTGAAATGGATACAAGGAAATAGGGGGAGGGAGGGTGGGTTCAAAAGAAAGAGAAGAACAGTGCTAGAGGGATGGTCTTCCTTAAATAAGTTTAAGCGAGTAGGTGATTGGTTAGAGACAAAGTGAGGCGTGGTTCCGCCACTGAACCTTTTTTAACAAGTTAACTCCATATATATAAATATATATAGCAAATATAAAATTTATAAAGTAAAATATAAAACCCTTCATTCATTCAAATTTTTTTGGCTTAGTCCCTTATTTATCGTGGGTCGCTACAGTAGAATAAACCGCCAACTATTCCTGTTTTACGCAGCGGATGCCCTTACAGCCAGCAACCCAGTACTGGGAAACACTCATACACACTCATATACTACGGCCAATTTAGGTAATCCAGTTCACTTATAGAGCGTGTCTTTGGACTGTTGGGGAAACTAGAGCACCTGGAGGAAACCCACTCGAAAATGCCAACTGGACCAGCCCTCACTTTAAATCAATTAAATGTAAATTTTCAATAAATTTATTAATTTAATAAAATAATAAAAAAGAAACTTAAATGACGCTTTCGCTTCACAACAAGAAGGTCGCTTGTTCGAACCTTGGCTGGGTCATCGCTATAGGTGAATTGGGTAAGCTAAGTTTTCCGTAGTGTATGTGTGTGGATGAGTGTGCATGGGTGTTTCCCAGTTATGGGTTGCAGCTGGAAGGGCATGTGTAAAACATATGCTGGATAAGTTGGCGGTTCATTCTGCTGTGGCGACCCCTGATCAATAAAGGGACTAAGCCGAAAAGAAAATGAATGAATGAATGAATAAACTAATTTCTGAGCTGTAGTGTACTTCCCTCTTCTTCTGTTCCAAATGTGCTGCTCGGGCCAGCCTTGTCAATAGAAAATCATGTATTTTTATTGAACCTTGTGTAAAACAGGTTTATTTCTGCACGTTCCATTAAATAACTATTTTGTGTATGTTTTTAGGTTGAGGGATGCAAGAGAAATCAGGCAATCAGCTGTGTGAGCTCTATTTGTGGGTTGGTTATTGGCTATAATTGGCTGGTTATATGGTTATATGTGGTAGTGTGGGAATGAGGGTGGTGTTGAAGGTGTGGATGTGTTAACAAAGCACCAAATCTCCTCACTTCTGTTAATTAACCTGTCACTCTGTTACTATCTATTCCTGGTTTCCATGGTAATTGAAGGATGGTGGGTCACTTAAAATGAGCACCTCTCTATAAACGTGCCGAGACAGTTTCTCAAGAAAGCTTGTGATTCTGTATGTATTTGCATGTTTTATCTTGCTGTTAAACTTGATTGGAATCTCAACATTTCTTTAAACAAACATTTCATACTAAGATTGTTTTCTGGAAGTGTAAGTGATTCAATGGCAAAACATCAGTTGTTTGTTTGATCATTCTGACCAGTCTTGCACAGCAGTCTGATTATATTTGAAAGGAATTACTGTATGAGCTGCGTCCCAAATGGCCCAAATGGCTCACTATACACTATGCACTAATGCATTATGTGCTTATGCACTTACACACTCAACAGCTTAGTATATGTATGTAATGTCGTCCCAAATGGAACACTAATGTTTTTTTTACTAAGCAGAAATTCAAACCATTTGCCTGATGTTGTTTGACGGTTGCCAAATTAGAGAAACAAATGTCCAAACTACCAAATAATACCTGCCATGAGTATAACCGCATTCACCATCGGGAGGTGCTACAATCACTCTCATAGGAGAATTTTGCTTTCACAATCCAAAATAAATAATCCAAGATCAGTTTCCTAAAGCTCCGCCTCTTCTGCTTTGTGAGCAGTGACCGTTGAGTGCGTGAAGTGTCCAACACTCCAAACTTCATTTTACCAGCTGAATGAGTGCATCATCCGGGTATTTAAAGTGCACTTATTCTTTTTAGAGTTTTCAGTGTGAATGTGCTACTTACTGTACTATATTTATACTACAAAATGGCATAGAATAGTGCTTAAGTATGCGATTTGGGACACACTTATGGCTTTTGCTATTCTGTTTGATGCAAATGGTGTAATAAAGGTCATAAAAGTTTGGATTAAATTTACTGAGATTTTAACAGATTTATGCGTTGAACATTAATTAAGACAATGTTAGCATCTGATAGCTTTAACTGTATGAAAAATTGTATGAGCTTTCTTTGCACTAATCTCATCATTCTTAATTACTCATGACAATATGTGATGCTTTGCAGTTAGAAACCATTTTTTTCCTTCACTTTCTCCAATTGGTAAAGTTTGTTCCAACTGTTGCCATTGGCTAGCTTGGTTTGGGACTTGTGGAGCTGCGCATCGGTAGATTTGCTCTCCAGTGTTTGGACTTTCAGCAGTCAAAATTAAACCACACTGAACTGAACTGAACTTCAACTCTGAAAACTGGACTGACACAGTTTCAATCTACTACAACTTCTATGTTAAGCTGCTTTGACACAATCTACATTGTAAAAGCGCTATAGAAATAAATATAAATTGAATTGAAATGAAGCTCTGCAGTAGTAGGGCATTCATTGTGGGTTGCGGGTGTTTGCTTTTGTGCTGTAAAAGTTCAGGGGTGTTCTGCAACTTTACCCATGATGCTGCCAGGGCTACACTCAGTTGGCAGGCCACCAACCACTGACACATCCATCTGTTTGTGTGAAAAGCAAGTATTTCTCTCAGGAGAGTCACAAGAACTACAGAATTCATTACCATTTCAACACGTCTCCCATCCTTGCTATTCCTGGTTTATCCACATTTCCATCCAGAGTCCTGGCAGGGCCTATTGTTTCACATAGAGGGGGCAGGGGACATGCACCGTTATCCACCACACATTTATTAAGCTATTTTGGGGATTCAGGAGAGAAATCCTCCTCAAGCACGTCATGATTTGCCAAGTACAATACGATCTTGGATTAACATCTATGTTGGTTCTGGAACATTATTTTGTTGGAAAATGTAATCCATTTCTGACCCCTAAACCCAACCATAACTTTAAATTATTCCCAAAATCAAAGGGGAATAAAAGTTGCATAACAATCATGTCGAAGTGCATAAACCTAACCGTAAGCCTAAACCTAACAAATGGTAAACATATCCCTTAATTCTGATTGGCTGATTGGAATGTTGTTTCAGGATCAACATAGATGTTAATCTAGGAACATGTGCTACTTGGTGAAATCAGGTTGGCGAAATCCTCAAGTTCATGCACTTTTCACTGAAAGCTTCATTGTCATAGCCCAACTTAATTATGAGGGGTTTTATGCGGTTTATACGTCTGGGCTATGTATGGAACCCTTTTTTAATATACTTATTAGGAATTTTTTATACATTATATACATATGTACTGTATAGTGCATATAGAATCTAAGGGCGTACTCACACTATGCTATCCGAACCGTGCCCAGGTCCGTTTCCCAGATTGTTTGATAAGTGTGAGTGCTCTGAATCGGGCTCAGGCACAGTTCATTTGGCTGGCCCTGGCCCGGTTGGAAGAGGTGGGCCAGAGCGCAGTTCATGTCACTTTTACAGGACTGTTTCATATGAATTTATTAATCATTCTTACTGTTCAATGAATGCAAACTGTCGTCGATTATTAAACACGCAAACCCCTCACTGCACGTCACTTGCACTTTTAGCAAATCTCCTAATACCTGCAGCACGAGGACTTTGATTGTTTTATGAGCGTCAAAAGTGGCTGATCTGTTCAGCAAAATATGTGACTGTGTGTCACTGCATCCCAAACCACTAAAACAATATAACTAAATAAATCTCCACTGTGCTGAGCGACCAGCGCATCATCGATGGCGTAAGTGTGCTCAGGCCCGAATGTAATGTGAGTGCGGGCCATCAGGGGAGGGGGGATAAGCATGCTTTGGCCCGGTTCAAGGCAACTGTACATACAGTAGTGTGAGTATGCCCTAATATATGTACCAAATGTTGTCATGATACTACAACGATAACTTACGGACGTTAACTTTTAACCTCGTGTTTTACTTCATATTTACCACTGACAAATGACAGTTGCTCCTCTCCTCTTTCTCCTCTGCTTTGTCCTACCAAACCCACTCCCTTCCATTCTGCTTGCAGCTATCCACACCCATTTAAGTTGCTTTTTAATTTTGAGGTATACTTAAACTGAAAGAGGTGGTTTTTAAATACCCATTAAAAGGTAGCAAAACCATAAAAAATTTCAGTTTTACCATTCACTCAACCTCAAAAAATTCCAAAACCTGCATGGCTGTCTTTATTCTGTGGAGCACAAATGAAGAAATTTTAAATATTCCTTGATAACGTTTGTCCACACATCCATTAAGCTGTAAACCCACATGTAGATATTCTGAAAGTAATACATGTTAATTAACTTCTTTTCACATATTAAGATTGAACTTGCATGTATAAAGCATGTCAAATGTTGTAAACCTGATTCAACAGAACCAATGGACCTTACCTTGTTCTTGTGTGTCAGGCATGACGAGCTTCTTCTGAAGCTTGAAAATATTCATTACCTTAGATCAAGGATGCCCAAACTTTCTTATGATGGGCTAAAAACCAAACTAGATTGAGGCAAGTGGGCTGAAGGTAAATATACATGCCATGGGTACTTTCTAATTTATTTTATAATATTTAAAAACAACTAGACAACATTGCATTATATTAACCAATGCAGTATAATTTTTAAACGTTTTTATAATGAAGTTATTACAGTAAAATTTATATTTTTTATAACAGAATGTAATTATGCTAGTCAAGCTGCACCTGATTTTGCCTTGATTTGCTCACAGATGTCCATGACAGTATTTACATTTTTACAAAGTATTTATTTACTTATTTACAATTAAATTTAAATTGAAACATTTAATTTCAGCTAGCTTTTTTTGCAGCTCAGCAATAAAACAAACAAACAAAAAATATATTTTTAAACAAAAAATAACAATTTTGGTTAAAATAATTCACCCCATCCCTGCCTATCATTCATACTCCTTTCTCAGATGGGATGGTGGGCCAAATCAAAGGTTACAACTGGCCAACTTTGCCCTGTGGGCCCTAGTTTGGGCATTTTTGCCTTAAACTTTACTTTAATAGATAGAAATGATGAGATCTCTGCATATTAACAGTAACTTTATTTGTGTTTCAAAGAAGATAGAGTTATGATTATGCCTGTATATTTATCCATTTTATGTCTAGCCATGTATATTTGAAAGTCTTTTTTCTTGTTGTTGTTTAATTTAAAATGTTAACTTCACTTAGAAAATGAGTTGGCAGCCATCAAACACAGCCTGTCATGTGTGTATTTTGGGACAATTATTTTAGAGAGCAATAGAGAAGACCCATAAAATATATCAGTGCTACTCATTATCATATTCATGAAACACATGGGGCACTGTGTTTGCTTTGTGTGTGTGTGTGTGTGTGTGTGTGTGCATTTCAGAAATATGAGCCCTCTCCCTCTCAAGAAGACATTAAGGAAGTCTGCCGATAGCTTGTATCATATCCATTGGCCTTAAGTCCATGCATTAAAAGCACATTGATTTCTCATTTAAGCGTATGTTTGTGCTTTTGTGTGTGTGTGTGTGTGTGTGTGTGTGTGTGTGTGTGTGTGTGTGT
>CAIGQZ010000427.1:2580274-2607032 GCA_903798205.1 Danio tinwini
CACACACACACACACACACACACACACACACACACACACACACACCTCATTTCCTCATATAGTCTTGTCTTTCTCTTTCTCACTAAGTGTGTGTGTGTGTGTAATGCATTTGCGCAGCTCTTTTCCAGTTCAAGTGATTGGATCCCTGTCTTCAGGTTTTGATAGTCATTACAGAAAGTTGTACACAGTAATTGTCAAAAGCCTCCAGATATCCTGTGATTTTTACTTTGCAGGATAATCGTTAAATAAAAAAAGAAAGAAATTTAAATTTTTTGTTATATTTAAAATAGCATAATCTTTTAATTATGTACACATTCTACTCCAATTAGGTGTGGAAATATTTACATAAAAAATGGTGGCTCAGTCAAAAAAACATTGTTTCAGTGCTGATTTATTTAAACACTTCTTTTTGATAACATCACACATACTATACATACTATAAGGATTTAAAAATATACTTTTTGTGTATAGCTTGAATATGGTTAGCACTGTCGCCTCACAACAAGAAGATTGAGCCCTGGCTGGGTCTGTTGGCGTTTCTGTGTGGAGTTTGCATGTTCTCTCCTTGTTCACGTGGGTTTCCCCCACATGCTCCGATTTCCACTACAGTCCAAAGACATGCAGTCATAGACTGTAAAAGATATGGACGTAGTATCCGTGACATCACTCATAGGTTTCTGAAGAGCGCAAATGAAGCTACAAGTAGGCACGGCCAATCGTCGCCATTTTGTTTGCACATCATTGCGCCAACCTGGCGTATCCAAAACAGGGCAAAGTGGCAGAGCGTGAGCTAAGCTATAGATGCCTGCTAGCATTTTGCTTAGATGGGCATTTCTTTGGGAGAAACGCTTACCACATCATTACCTGCGATTCATTTGTGTTCTGACCACACGTGCTTGGTTGTATACTATATCAATACAGTGTTTAGTCTTTTAAAAACACTGCTGTAATACATTGAGCCACTAAGCATTGTTCGTATGACGTTTTTCTACAGGAGGAAAATGCTATTGACTTCCAAATGCTTCAAATAGAGTCTATGTTAGTAAATGCAAGGCTATTTATGAAAGCCAGACATAAATCTGTATGACAACGTTTTAGATGACTGTTCTATAGCCTACAGCTTATCAATCTGTCAGATTCTGGAGTGTATAGAGACTGTATTTCCTTCGTCAGCTGAGAAAGTTCAACCTGCCACAGGAGCTGCTCGTACAGTTCTACTCAGCTGTCATCCAATCCATCCTCTGCACTTCAATCACCGTCTGGTTCAGCTCAGCTGCCAAAACCGACCTCCATAGACTACAGCAAATAGTCCGGACTGCTGAACGAATCACTGGCACTACCCTTCCTACACTTCGAAAACCGTACTCTTCCAGAGTGAGTAAAAGGGCTCGTAAAATCACTCTGGACGCCTCACACCCAGCACACTACCTCTTCGAACTGTTACCGTCTGGTCGGCGCTACAGAGCACCAAGCACAAAAACAGCCAGACACAGGAAAAGTTTCTTTTCTCAGGCCATCTACCTCATGAACAGTTAAATATTCCCCTACTGTGCAATAAACGTGCAATACTTTCTCATACGCACTTGTACACAGCCCCTTATAACCTGTATATTAACAACATATCTGTACATACAACTCATCATCCAGATCTTTTTGACTAACCACATCTCTGTTTAATGTTTAATGTTTATTGCCTTTTCTTTTTTGTATTTAATTTTGTGTTGTCACTCGTCACTTTATGTACACTGAAAGCTTCTGTTGCCAAAACAAATTCCTTGTGTGTTTGAAGCACACTTGGCAATAAAACTGATTCTGATTCTGATTTACAGGTCTAAAGAAAATTATAAATGATAAATTATCTTAAGGGCTGCACGGTGGCGCAGTGGGTAGCACATTCATCTCACAGCAAGAAGGTCGCTGGTTTGAGCCTCAGCTGGGTCAGTTGGCGTTTCTGTGTGGAGTTTGCATGTTCTCCCAGTGTTTGCGTGGGTTTCCTGTATGTGTGTGAATGGGTGGGTATGAATGTTTCCCATTGGATGGTTCATTCCACTGTGGCGACCTCAGATTAATAAAGGGACTAAGCTATAAAGAAAACGAACGAATGAAATTATCTTAAGTAAAATAAATACATTTATAAGAACTGCACTCACCTAGGAAATAAAGGCCGCTTGAATGGTTTGAGCACAATTAAGTGCACACAGCATGCCATATTATCTGATAATTGTAAGAAATAATTCCAAAAGGCAATTGACTGTGTAAAGCCACATAAAACAAAACAAAAAATACAATATATTTGCCGAGTTTAGCGACTTATCAGCCGGAATGACGTGACTGCGACCAGCGAGACCTAGCTGTCATTCAAGTTACCATGCCCTTAATAATGCAGACTTAATATAACTTAATATAAAAGAAACGGATGAGTTATAAAAAAAATTCACCCCCCTCAGTTACGATGAAGGGTAATAAGCTATATACACCAAAATCGTTTTTTTGTACCAGGCTGTTTTTTCTACTGTAAAGTTGGCCATTCTAACATTGGGGTCAATAGAAATGTGCTCTATCCGCTTGTTAAGTGGTGATGTGTTGGTGACATATGTAATACTGTTTCCGGGTCTAAGCCGCCATTCATTTGAATTGACAAAATATTCGTTTATGAACACTTTTTATTCATATCACACATTAAAGTGAATTTTATATAAAGTCATAGTGTACACAACAATCACTGAACTTGCTGCATCAAAAATACCAAAATTGTAACAATTTATAAAAAATGTATCACTTTCTGGCCATCAGGTATTAGGCATGGACATTTATATTGCGATTGTGATTTTCGAAAGTATTACAGCGCTTTATAAACGTTTATTTTTAGCAATTGATGAGCCTCCTCATTCAGTTTCATAGAGCGCTTGGACCCGGAAGCCCCTTCACGTGGCGTCACACTTAACAAGCGGATAATGGAGCCAGGACTAGTAGAATTTTAATGAATTAAGTTTCAGTCATGAAGCAGTTTGTTACTTCTGTATAAGCTTCACGAGGAAGAGCGAGATGTTGCCACTTGTATGCGGTAGGTAAACCGAATAAGCTAAATTGGCCGTAGCATATGTGTGTAAATGCAAGAGTGTATGGGTGTTTCCCAGTGCTGGGTTGCAGCTGGAAGGGCATTCACTGTGTAAAACATATGCTGGATAAGTTGGTGGTTCATTTTGCTGTGGTGACCCCTGATAATTCAGGGTCTAAGCTGAAGAAAAATGAATGAATGTATATTTAGAGAAATACTCCAATATCGATGTTTTTTTTTTGTAACTATTGATTTTTTTGTGCTGAATGGCTTTTCTGAGGTAAGTGTTGCATGGCATATAGTAAATACATGACATAAGTTTTATTGATGCCTTTCTGCAATTGAAACATTGATTCAGCAAACACATGAAATTTAAGATAAAGGATTAAATCAGGGATGAAATTCCTGACCAGGCATGTGTTTTTCATAGTAAATTGTATTGATAAACTAGAGCTGTGTTGGAAAAATAATAAATGAAGATAAGAGAACCCAGTGCAGGAGACTCGAACAAGCAGAATAGATTTATTGAGACATGTTGGATAGTCTGCAGTCATACAGCATCTTTAAGAAGTCTGCAAGAGCCTACAGGAGTTTCTTACAGTCTGCAGTCTGAAAGTGTAAAATTAGTCTATAATATGTTTTTAGGAAAGGGGAGGCTCTGGTAGAGATGGCTAAACAAAGCATGTACTGTAAATGAAGTTAAACTATGTCAAGCCACTGACCACTCAAGTTTATCAACAAAAGTGTTTCTTTGGCCTGAAAGTATCACCCAAAGACAAAGGCACAGGCATTAGGACCCTGCCCATAGCATTTGCATCACTTTGGCTCAGCCCGTGCTCAGGAAGCAAAAGGTTTAATGTCACACCCTAGAATGAAATTAGATAATTAAAAACCAAAGAATATAACTTTTCAGTTTTATATAGATTATTGTTTATTTGAAACTAGATTATAGATATTTATATTTCCACAGCTGATTTACTGGACTGTGTAAGGGTAAAATGGGACGAAATCAGCCTTAAATAATTCCTTACACCTCAGTTTTCTAAGACTATGAGATTCCTGGTATTTTAATAAAAACGTTGTTGACGCATGTTTTGCCTTTATTTCACTTGAAGTCTCTGTGTAATTTGCATTATATGTTTGTTGTGGTTACAGCTAATTTTACAGCTAGCTTTTCTACTTTCGGTTTTGCTCGCTTCAGTTTGGTTTTGGTCAGCTTAGTTTGCATTTAGAGAAGAAACTTTAAATGGGTGGGGTTATTGCTATAATTGAGCCTTTACTGACATGACATAATTATAAATGCGACATAAACAGATGCACAACTCAAACCAAGCCACAGCACAGAAGCAACGAATGCTACTGATAGAATTGTGTTTTTGAGCATTGGCTGCTGTTCACAGTTTAAATATGGCAGGTTTGGTGTTTGGTGTTTGTTCTTGGTAGTGACAATTTTCTCAGACCAATTAGTGATAAGCAGTGTGTATATTAGGGCTGTGCAAAAATATTGATACATCTAAGGCCCAATCCCAATTCTACCCCTTAGCTCTTCCCCTTACCCCTACCCATTGTTTTGCGCGTTCACGTCAAGGGGTAGTGATGTCCCAATTCTCTTTAGCTTGAAGGTGTAGGGCTAAGGGCAAGGGGTATACACCCCTTCGAACAAAGATTTTTCAGGAGCACACTTAAAACGCAGGGGTAAGAAATTTTCCCAGAATACACCTGCCACAACGGCAGTAGTGCTGAACCCGGAAGTAAGCAGATCGAATAATTAGTATTTTTTTTGTTTTACGACAAACAAACATATGTTTTAATATATTCATAACCGCGTTCGTGTTTTACCGTCATGCTTTAAAAAAAAAAAAAAAAAAAAGCTAAATTTTGCGATCTATAATTCCTAATAATAACTCCTGTACAGCAGTCCCACAACATTCTGACACTCGAACACCCTGTCAGAGCAGTCAAGTGGCTGAAAATGAGCTTTTTACAGTGTCTGGGATAATGTTAATGGGTTTTGTTGTGTTTACATAGATAAATATGGCCACTGTGTAAATACACAGTACAGTTACGATCTTTTTGCCACATTAGATTGTTATGATAACATAATATATGCTTTCAGTGATTTCCTGAAGATAAATACCAAAAAATAACACAAATGGAATAACTACAGCAGTCGTGATCGTCTGATTTCATATGAGGGAAGAGATCGCGATGACAAATGATAACGTGTGCTGTTCTTGAAATGCTGTCCCAATTCTTAGGGGTAAGTTTTGAAGCCCTTCCCCTTAACCCTTGGTTGTAAGGGCCAAGGGGAGGGGGAAGGGGTAGGGGTACAAAAATAGAATTGGGATTGGGCCTAACTATCGCAATAATTTATTTTATGATAATGTATCTATAGTCCAACCTCAAGTATCGATTCAAGTTGTGCCAAACTACCTCCTCCTCCGCTCCTGTAGATGTCGCTAACTCGCGATCAACAAAACGCCAAGTAGTACGGTATCAGAAATAAGCAAGTGTGAGCAAAGTGGAAAATATAAAGATGCCTACAGCTTTTAGAGCTGACGTGTGGCTGCACTTCGTCTTTACTGCGCTTAGGCCATGTCTGCTACCGCTTGACGCGGACGTGCATTGTTCAGGTGTGCTTGGGATGCGCACTTTCATCCTGGTGTGTGTTTTATTCATGGCATGGGGTTTTTGTTCTCAGCGCTCCAGTCTACTTGGTTTTGGTTGGCTCTGGGACCGAAATTGTGATGTCTATCGGCCATCGGCGATGGACGATGAAATTGTCTATTGACCCAACCCTAGTACTAGTCCTGTTTTTCTGTGAGCACATGGCCTGTGTTGTCTTCGTGTCACGTGCTCTCTTGTCTATTGTCTAGTCCCACCCTCCTTGTTAGGACCCATTAAAGCCATTATTAGTTCTGTTAATTAATTATTTCTCCTTTCTCCTCATGTCTGCTGTGCTGCGCCAGTTCATTGTTGTACATACGTCATTCCTGTCTAGTTTCCAGTCCTGTCTTGTCCAGCCTTAATCCCTGCCAGCATGCCCAGTCAAGTTTGTTTGTTTATTTGTTTTGTTAATGTTTTCCTACTCAGCGTTTGTTTTTTTACTTTTTATTTCATTCATGCATTCATTCATTCATTCATTCATTCATTCATTTTCTTTTCGGATTACTCCCTTTATCAATCTGTGGTCGCTGGAATCAGTGGAATGAACCACCAACTTATCCAGCATATGTTTAACGCAGCGTTTATCCCATCACTGGGAAACCCAAACACACTTATATTCTCACACATACACTACGGACAATTTAGCTTACCCAATTTACCTATAGCTCATGTCTTTGGACTTGAGGGGGAAACCGGAGCACCTGGAGGAAACCCATGCGAACACAGGGAGAACATGCAAACTCCACACAGAAACGCCAACTGACCCAGCCAAGGCTTGAACCAGCGATTTTCTTGCTGTGAGCCAAGAGTGCTACCCACTGTGCCACCATGCTGCCCTATTTTTATTTTATTTTTATAATAAAAACCCATATTATTTGCTGCACTTGAGTCGTACCTCCTTTTCCCACCCACCATCCGTGACAGGAAGGTAGAAGTGAAATATTTGACCGCAGTATTCAGGTACAGAATAATCAAATGTAACCTAACACTGTGTAGTCTTTATTGTTTGAATAATTCAATAAATACATCTTTATTAGAGTTACAAACAGTACAATTGCTTGTGTCTGAATGCTTACACAGTCACTGGCCTTAAGAGCACATGCAAATGATGAACTTTCACTCCATTATAAACTATAATCCAAACATATAAACTCAACATTGCATTTCATGCAATGTAACTATTGCGGTTGTGCACATTGCAATATCGATGCTAAAACTATATATTGTGCTGCCCTGGTATATCATGGTTTCCGCTACATTCATTCTTCCTTGGCGGGGCAACACCAAAATTCATGCCACCACGGCTACATTATAGCTTCTCATTTAAAACATTTAGTCGTTTTTTTTTTAATGGCGGGTTATAATCGCACCAAAACATTTTAAAAGGTAAGTGAATTATATCAGCGCGACTTTTTCTGTAACCGTAGTAGTGCTGTGCGTAATTTGTTTTACCCTTTAAGGTTACATGCTGACTGACTGACTGACAGGTGCGTGATGCGTGAGGCCAGCAAACACAACTTAGCTTTCAATTAAGATGAGCGCAGTTTCCATAGTTATTCTTTATATATAAAGGTCTATGGCTCTGCATGCAAAGACTTTATCTTGCTGGAGATTATAGCCATTTCACTTTTCTTCACGACACATTAATGCTGCTCTGTAGGCTGCTCTGTATTGAAGACATTCATAAGTATTCCTAGCAAGTTGAATAAATGTTGGAGACATACTTGTTACATAAACGCACTAAACGCACTAAACGCACTTTATCAGCATATTTTTGAGGGCGTGCAAAAAGTTTTGTGCATGAATGGAGGAAATCGACGCTCAAGCAAAGAGATTTGCATGCTTGTATTACATAAATGCGTTTTCGACTTGTAATACTGCGCTCACGATATTTGTCATTGAAATAACGCCATAGGTAGTTGGTAGATCTGTGTAAAAGGCCTGCCACCACAGCTGGAAAAAATCCTAGAGAAAACACTGTATATGTTACATTTTCGTAAAGGTATAGTTGCTTGGAACGTCACCCTTCAAGGTGGAAAAGCTTCTAAAAGGAGCTGTACTGAACCACTTCATGCCATGCTTGGGAAAATCGCCTTATCATGCTAATCAGCCCATTGGGGACACATGGACACACCATAGTTTCATGATCTGAATATTATAGCACAAAGATTAACCTCTGTATAATACTAGTCTTTCTAAATGTCTGAGTTTTTTTTTATTTTGTGCAATGAAATGTGCTGCGATGTGTAGATGTTGTTGATAATGTGTAGCCTTGATGCGTTTGTGTTAAAGTCCAAGCTACTAAACAAGAGTATGTGCTTCTCTCTTATCAGCCGACTGAAGGCTGAGGAATGTCTGAGGTGCAGTCAGCACAGTTTGGGTTGGTAACGGTTGCCAGGCAACACTGCTTCAGTCTGTAATAGTTGCCAGGCAGCACAGCTTCAGTTTGGCTACACAGCCAGAAATGGCTTTTTTCTCTCTCTGCTTAGTGCCTACATCCCATTGGCTGAAAAGTGGCAATTATTTGTACTTAAGCCTTTTTTAATCATTCTTTAAAAGCTTTTTTTCAGTTTTGAAGGTATGTTAAAAGTGAAATAATGTATGGAATATTCAGATTTTCTGCATAATTACATGAATGAATCTGTATAATTACATTATTTAATCTGTATAATTACAGTAATAATCATTATAATCACATTAATTATTTGTATAATTACATTAATAATAACCTGTACAATTATAGTAATAATCTTTAAAATGACATTAATTAATCTGTATAATTACAATAATAAATTATATATTTACAGTAATAATTTGTAAAATGACAGTAATAATCTGTATAATTGCAGTAATAATTAGTAAAATGGCAGTAATTACCTGTATCATTACAGTTATAATCTATAAAATCACAAATTTCTTGCTCCATAAGTAAAAGATTTTACTGTTTTTTACAGCTTATCTACATTTTTTATTATGACAGTTTTTTACCTGTTTTTTCACAATTTAAACACAATTTATCAACAGTAATAAACTGTAATTTAATAAATTTTGACAGTAAAATATGTTCTGTATTTTTACAGTTTTTGCTTATAATTTTGTGAAATGGTTATTTTCTGTAATTTAACAGAATATGTCTGGAAGTCCTGCTGCCATTCTTTTGACCGTTTCTTTTACAGATTTTTTTTTACAGTGTATATAAATGTTAGTTTGAATAGTTTATTAATCATTTACTTACACATTCTGAATGATCTTTAAAAACCCCCAACTATGCTTAATAGTCATGGGACAATAACCGTTTTCAAGGTATACCGTGGTTTGAAAAAGTCAAGGTTTTAAAACCGCCAAAGTTTTCTGTAATATCGTTCCTAAGGTATGTGTATGATTTTTTATTTACATTTCTTTTGTTGTTTTTTAGGACAACAGTATCTCCAGCAGAAAATGTATCTAAAGATGCCATTTTAAATTGTAAAGAAATCTGTGTTTTTGAAACTAATGAAGACAGCAGAAGTCAAAGATTCATTTGAATTATTTAGCCTTGTTTACTGCTCCAAAATCCTTTAAATCTTTCAAAAACTAAATATATTTTTGTTCAAAGGGAGAAAAAAATGTGTTGTTTTTTACCCAGAAGTTTAAAAATAACTTATTTTAGAGCAGTAATTACAATACCGTGATACCGTGAAACCGTGACATTTTTATTTAAGGTTATCATTCCGTCAGAATCTTATACCGGCCCATGCCTAATGCTTAAATACCAGGTTTGTAAATAATGCTATACTTAATTTAGCAGCACAGCTTCAGTTTGGCAACCACTGCTGCACAGACAGAAATGGCTTTTTTTCTCTCTCTCTGCTTACTGCCTACATCCCATTGGCTAAAAAGTGCCAAGCCTAAAATAGGGAATGAATCCTTTTTTTGCTGGCATTTGGCCTCAAACTCCCTGAAGGATGCAATTGGTAGACCCTAAATTCTGGTATCATTATCTTTCTTTATTCGTTTCTTTCCGTCTGCTTTTATAGCAGTCTGAAAGACTGTAACTAAATCACTGTTCCTTATTTCAAAGAGGATGTGAGTTATAAAGGAAGTTGATTTTTCTTCTGCAGGCATGTCTGTTGTCATGGCAACAGCATGGTAATGACAGCCCAGTTCTGAAGTTGTAATAGAGTGCATTAGTGCCCGTCTCAGGAGAACTACTACATTATGTCATTCACAGAGCTTCATAGGGAGGCAGTATCAATATTTCCATACACACAAGATTCTTGCTTGATATCGATACCTCTAAAAATATCAATATTAAAGGGGATATAAATACTAAATGTGGGTTTCTGAGAATACTCACGATTTATGTTAGCATTTTAGTTTAATCATATTTATGCAATAATGAAATATCTTCTTAATAATTATTATATAAAATACTTGTGTAAGTAATATTTTTAAATATTTTGTCTTCAGTTATCTTGGTGTTAATGCCCATTATGTGTCGCCAATGGAATTTGCTTTTAACTGCTCTGTAAAAAAAAATGCAGGGTTCCACACAATTCATTCATGTTGTCCCAACGCAAATTAATTAACACTTTTAACAAATTTATGTGGATTGAACATAAAAAAATTAAGTTGTCCCAATAAAATCTTAAGAATTGTGTTGTTTCAGCTCATTTTAAAAAGTAGTTTGAACGAGCAAAAAATATTATTTTTTTGAGTGTGTAATGATCTTATTTAACAGAAGAAACAATGTTTTAAAAAGTTGTATACAAACAGATGGCATCAGCAAAAGCATATTGACTGACAACTTCTTCATTCACAACAATGGCCTATATACAGACTTTTAGTACTCCAGTCAGCCAGTTTAAGAGCTTCTATTTCCCCCTGTCATGTCTTTAAAGTGTGACAATGTACTTTAACCCAGTATTTTCAATGGAGTTTTTGCATTAGCCTGCTGCTACTAATGGCGCTTGCATTTACAAGGTCATCTCGTTTTATGCTTGAACATTTAAATGAATGCCTAAGTCTATTTACTGATTGTATTTTAATTATATTGCAACATCGATGCTGTAAAAAGAACCGTATAAAATTGAAAATAGTCACATTAAGCTTTCACCAGAAGTTTATCGTTGGCTGAAAACACTAGCTGTGCATGTTTCTGGTTTTAAAAATATTTCCTTATAAAGAAAAGGAATGGGACAGCACGGTGGCGCAGTGGGTAGCACAATCGCCTCACAGCAAGAAGGTCACTGGTTCGAGCTGGGTCAGTTGCCATTTCTGTGTGGAGTTTGCATGTTCTCCCCGTGTTTGCGTGGGATTCCTCCAGGTGCTCCGGTTTCCCCCACAGCTGATTTCCTATCGGTTGCATAAAACATGCTGGATAAGTTGGCGGTTCATTACGCTGTGGCGACCTGGGATTAATAAAGGGACTAAGCCGAAAAGAAAATGAATGAATGAATGAAAAGAAATGGAGATTTTTATATGTGGAAGACTGATGTCCATTTAGGGAATGATACATTGTAGACTAAGGTGTTTGTTTCTGTACAATTCGAAATGTAGTCAAAGCAAGATCAGCCACTGAGACTATTTGATCATCTGATTACTAATTAAATCAGTGTCTTTGAGCAAATCAGTTGAATGATTCAGCAAGTCACTCGGTTGCTATCAACTGCCATTATGATGTAACCAGCAGAAAGTGTCACAAAAAACCCCAGACTGACAGTGTGTCTGAAACGTGTGCAGTAATTCAAGCAGAACCAGCTCTTAGTTCAGCTGACCAGTATATCAGCTCCACAAACCAGGATCAAGCACCAGAAATAACTGTTGTTTAATTAATAGCATGTAAACACAGTGGGTAGCACGTTCGCCTCACAACAAGAAGGTCACTGGTTCAAGCCTCAGCTTGGTCAGTTTGCATTTCTGTGTGGAGTTTGCATGTTCTCCCAGTGTTCGCGTGAGTTTCCTCCAGGTGCTCCAGTTTCCCCTACAAGTCCAAAGACAGGTGAATTATATTAACTAATTTGTCCGTAGTGTATGTGTGTGAATGAGAGTGTATGTGTGTTTCGCAGTACTAGGTTGCAGTTGGAAGGGCATCCGCTGCGTAAAACATATGCTGGATAAATTGACGGTTCTTTCCGCTGTGGTGACCCCTAATTAATAAAGGCACTAAGCTGAAAAAAATAATTAATGATTGAATGATGGATCCACATTAGTGATGGGAAGTTCGGACCAAATTACTGACTCGGATCTTTGAATCTCGTTGATGAACGAGATGAACAAATCTTTTTTCGAGTCATTTCGTTCAATATGCCAAAATATTATTAAAATGATACAAATTGCTTCCAAACGCATCTACAACTAGCCCAAACGTTGATCACACTACAAACATATCATAACTTGAATGCAAACGCGCGCATGTGCGATTGAACTAATTGACTCTCTGAGAGGACTCATCGTTCTCGAGTCATACAAAAGGTTTGTTTAAAATGAACGAATCATTCAAAAGCGACCCATCGCTAATCCACATAAGTCATGTATTCAGGTCATTTTATTGCAGGTATCTGTAATGAGGCCGATGACTCTCTGCCATTGGAAAGGAGGTGGAGAACAGATGAACTTCATGAATTTTATTAAATAAATAAATGTAGAACAAACAGGCTGTGGGCCAGTGGCAGTCCTTCAGGGTTCTCTCTCGTCCACCACTGCTGTCTCTCCTCCTGTTAAGGTCACCTATATCCTTAAAGTTCATTATCTTTCACCCTTATACTGTATAACTGCAGGTTAGCTATGTTTACTTACATATAATAACTTTAACTGATAAAGTTATTAGTATTTGATTAATTAGTTAATTAAAGTTAATAGTAACTTATCAAGTTATAGTAACGTATGACCTTAAATTGTCAGATTTTGATTGTAATGCAATAATTAGCTCCTTTTGTATTGCTGCTTTGAAACAATAATTTATTATAAAAAGCGCTCTATAAATAAACTTGAATTGAATAAGGTCCAGAGCTCCTTCGTGAGACTCGAGACAGGTGGTGCACACAGGTCACACAGTAGTTAACACTCATGCCACGGGCATCGGTCCGCACTCACGGCTCTCTGCCCCGCCCCACTCACTACTGTGTCATATCAGCACTGCATCTGACTTCAATATACTGCTTGGATGAATCAATAATCTTCCTCCTATTAGCTCTCTCTCTTGCATTCTTGTTTCTCTGTCGATGTCTGACAAGGTGAAGCTCCTCGTAAAGATAAGACTAATCAAGTAACTGGGGCTTCCTGGTGTTTGGATCAATGTATGATCAATGTATCATTCAGTTAGAAAAGAAAATGTGTAAAACTTATCCATCATATTATTATACTGACTTTGATTTCTCTTTCTCCTCCACAGACTTGTCGAAAAACCGATTTTGTGAAATTCCCCCAGAAGTTTGTATGTTTGCACCGCTGGAGTCATTAAACCTCTATCACAACTGCATAAAGATTGTTCCAGAGGCCATTGTCAACCTACAGATGCTCACTTACCTGAACATCAGGTAATGCACACACACACTGTGATGCTTTCGTCTGTTAGTTCACTCAATCAGCTCATTAAATGAAATCTGTTTTGAAGACTTTTTTGGTATCTGGCTTTTGTGCTATCTGTGTTTAAGCACAAATAATTCGTTATTATTTTTTATTAGTAGTACTGTATAATAATTATTACAAATGAAACATCAGTTAACAGTCAAGCCCGGAATTATTTATACCCCTTGCAAATTGATTTGTTTTTGTTTAAATGTAAATAAAAGGTGAGAACTTTTTTTTTTACATTATCTTGTTATCTTTTGGAAAAAGCCCAAAAGACGTCATTTCAAAAGAGTCAAAAGTGTCAGTGACTACATTTACATGGACAACAGTAATCAAATATTTGTCTTAATCTGAATAAGACAATAATACAAGTGTTTACATGAGTTGAATGAAAATAAGGTGTTTACATGAGTTGAATGTTCCTTTTATGATCCTGCTTTCCACACAGCAAAAAAATCAGTGTACATTTAACTCAATTTGAGTTTGACTTAACACTCCTTCGGTGTACAAATGACTTCCTCCATTTTGGAGTTAAAATAACACTTTCTAATGTATGAAATTTGTACGTTACTCCTAGAGTTCATTTTACACAGTAAGAGTTTATTCTTACATCGAATTGGAGTGTGTTACCCTTCAATGAGTTAATATATTACCTTTTTTATATTATCAATTGGTGTGTGTAACATAACAGTGATCAAATATGTTGAAAATAGTTTTAATTTATTAAATGTTCATTAATCTTTTCAGAAATAATTTCAACACATTCAACTCTTTGCATTTTAAAATGCAACAAGACATGTTTAGTTTAAATAAAACATACTGGTTTGATCACTGTTTGTCCGAAAGAACCGGTTCGAGTAAAAAAACTGGACTTCCCATCACTAATGGGAAATGCACTGCATATTGGGTTAAAAGTTTAACATGAAAAAAAAACTCCTTAATATACCCTCTTTCACACTCATAAAGGAGAAATGAACTCCAGTTTTAACACTGAACAACACCCAAAAAAAATCACACTGTATAGATAACACTGGAATTTTTGCTGTGTTTAAAGCACATAATTTTATTAAGGTCATTGCTTTGCCACACTATCCACATTTCCTCTGGAGTTTCATGTAATTATGGGTGTTTCTTTTCAAATTTTTTGACGTTAACTGCAGTTCGGCAGTTTTACTTTCATTCAGCAACATTTTATGCATGCCCCCGTGACAAACTGAGGTATTGAAATGCGTGTTTGAGGTAAGGACTGATGGTAGAGTGTTGTTTTAATGGAATTTGATACTGCACCCTTGGCATTTCGCGATGCAGGTGTCTGTGGTCCTTCACTGACTCTGTAGGCACAGAGAATAGTGTCAGCTGTGTGTGTATAGACTATCCTGTCACAAAATGCTCTGAAAATCCTACACAGCAGTAATAGTTCAATTAAGGTGTTTACATGTCTGTACTCCACTTCAATAATGTGACTAAAAGTGGCATACTCCACATGTCTTAATTCAATTTCTGTTTAGTTCGATTATGACTTTAGTCAGATTAAGGTCATCAAAAAATGGTAGACTCTTAATCAGAGTATTGTCTTAATCATATTAAAATCGGGTTATTGCTGTCCATGTAAACATACGCAATGTAAAAAGTGTAATTTCTGGGGAAAAACAACAACAACTTGCTTGTTGGATAAAAGTAACTTTAATTCAGAATTTGCCAGGAATAGTTTTAAGCTTGACTGTATATATCAATATATTTTAAAATGTTATGTATTACTTCAATTACAAATGTGTTTTTGAGCAGCAAATATGCCTACTAGATAGATTTTTTGAAGGATCATGTGACTGCCAATTTATCTGTCTATCACAGAAATACATTCGATTTCAAGATTTATTAAACTACGGAAAATATATTTTAAATTCTTATGTTTCTCAGTTTACTGCTTATGCTTTTTTATTTTTCAAACAAATCAGAACAGAAAAAAACGTTCAAATGACAACATAAAAGATAAAGGACATACAACACAAGCACCAAAAGTCACCGGATACAATCTTATTTACATTCATAAGTATTTATGTTTGATCAGATCCTGCCATACAAAATTCTGTTAAGGGTTACATATCAAAGATCTGAAAGCTCCAGATACATATAAATACATCATCACAGTAAAATTAAAACATTACATTTCTTCTCAACCACTTTCCCCAGTTTAATGAAATCCTATAGGATTGTTGTCTCAAGGAAAGCGTCAGTACTTCCATATCATACACCACTCTTACAATATCATGTCATACACCTACAGATGGAGGATCTCCTTGAGCCATTTCTTTGCAATGACCTTTTTACTAGTTTTTAGCAGTGTATTAAGGAGATATGTATCATTTTTGGTATTTTTGAAGAATAAATTCCCAGGTACACATTCCAGATTCAATGCCATTATTCCTTTTATCTCTTAATTCAGATCTTGCCAATAGGTGTGAATAATGCTTTTGCTTTTTGATAACTGACTTTGATGCTTCTTTTAAAAATATTGAAAAAATCTTTCCTCAAAGAAAATAACTGGAAGAGGTTGAATAGATTTTTGGCTTTTGTTGTTGGCGTTACCTTATTAGCGAAAGCAAAAGATGCTAAATAGTATTTACTGAAGGCTATTGAAGCTAACCCTTGTATTTTGTTGTTTTCAGTCGAAATCAGCTGTCTGTTCTCCCCAAGTTTCTCTTCAATCTTCCTCTAAAAGTGCTGGTGGTCAGCAATAATAAACTCCCGTCTGTTCCTGTGGAGATCGGAAAGGCCAAAGACCTCATGGAACTGGTTAGTATGTAAATAAAGATGTACATGTTATAATAATATGTGTCGGTCTCTGGGATGTTTGTATACATACAGTGTATGCGTTTTCTCTGTTCAGGACATCAGCTGTAATGAGATCCAGGTGCTTCCTGCTCAGATGGGGAAACTCCTTGCGTTACGAGAGCTCAACATACGGAGAAACTGCCTACAAGTGTTACCAGATGGTAAAGACACAAGTCATCGACATGTCAACAGAAGCATGAATCAAATAAAACATAAAGAAGCTTTGCTGGATATAAACTTACAGCACTGTGGGAATGCTAGTTATGCTGCTAGCACTTAGTTAGCAAAGAATTTTGTATAATTTCTTCCTTATTTTTTCATCACAGAGCTGTCCGATCTGCCACTGATCAGGCTGGATTTCTCTTGTAATAAGATCACAGAGATTCCCATTTCTTACCGCAAACTCAAGCAGTTACAGCACATCGCACTCGACAACAACCCCATGCAGTCGCCTCCTGCTCAGGTGAGTCTGTACTCATCCTTCCAGGGCCCTATGCTTTCTGAAATATGGAAAATGCAAGCAAACTTACAGGGTCCACTTATGAAAATAGAATTCTCAACTCTGAAATCTGGACTGACACAGTTTCAGTTTACAAGAACTTCTATGTTGAGCTGCTTTGACAGTCTACATTGTAAAAGCGCTATAGAAATAAACATGCATTGAATTGAATTGAATTAAATTTGCTGATTAATGCAGATTTTGGATGAATATATTAACTTTCTGCAGTGCTATAAACCTAAACAAATTGAAATATGAATTAGTAGATGTGATTATATATGAACAAAAGCACATTATTTAAATATAACATACTGTTTTGTTTACTGTACACATCAATCATGTGTGACAGTCATGTCTGTTGCCTCACTATATGAGACATGAACACATTAACTTAATTTCAGATCTGCTCTGAGAGCCACTTTACAAGCAGTTTTAACAGTTTTAATCATCATTAAGTGCAGAGAGGAACTCAAACTTGTCAAAATAAAGGTTCTGTGTAAAGTAAAGTAACTCTATAGCTGTTTTTAAGTAGAACATACTTCTCTCAGGATAATAATAATAACACAATTATTAATAATAAGGCATTGTAAGGAATACTAACACTGTTGTTCAAATGTTTAATTTTAACATTACATTTTTTTCTTTTATTTTTTAAAGCATTTTAAATAAGGTTTTAGCTAAACTCTTATGAAATAATTTAACTGAATCAATCATTTGGACATGCTTTTTGGATTACATAATTTTAATTTAACCTAAACAATTGAGTTTAAAATAATAATAAAAAAATCTGAATCCAGACATGAAAATGAAAAAAAAAAACATTAGAAAAAAATAAGTTTTATTTCATGTGAATCTGCTCTTCTTTTGTGTGAATCTCAAGCTGATGATTTGTTTCATTGTCCATTGTTGATAATTTATTGTCCTTTGGCGCCATCTAGTGCCTGACACTGTTAAATCCACAAAACATCTGGCATATTGATTCAATAATGATCTGGATTTTTTAAATTGTTGTTATTTATATCTCACCTAGCCACATGAGCCAGGAATGCCTCTCAAACTAATTATAATACAAGCAGACAGAAAACAAACAAATAAATAAATAGGAATATGGCAAGTCAAGTAAATTGCAGTGTATAGATTTTGTCTGAAAAACAGCATGAGACCTCATTGGTACCATCAGGGCCAGATTTATGTGTAGCTACATGCTTACATGCCCCTTATTTTGCTGTTATGCATTTACTACATTAAAGTAAAACTATATTGTAATAGTATATTGTAATAACCTATATTGTAATATATTGTAAGTATTGTAATATGCTGTATGTACTTAAGCTCATTAGTTAGCACTGTCGCCTCACAGCAAGAACGTCGCTGGTTCGAGGTTCGGCTGCGTCAGTTGGTATTTCTCTGTGGAGTTCAAAGCCAATAGTAGCTGGAAGGGCATCTGCTGCAAAAAACATATGCCGGAATATTTGGCTGTGGTGACCCCTGATAAGTAAGGTACAAATCTGGAAAGGAAATTAATGTACATACTTAAGGTTAATTTTTTTTGCCTATGTCACATAAATAAAGCTTAATTCAATGTTTTTTCAAAAACACATTGTTTAAGTATGACTGGACTATATTTTGATCTAAATTCAGTATTGCAGCAGTATGTTGTGGCAAGCAAAAGTCACAAAGGCTGAGTTTAATTTAACAAATACAGTGCATCTAGAAAGTATTCACAGCGCTTCACTTTTTCTACGTTTTATTGTTAACTTACAGCCTTATTCCAAAATGGATTCAATAAATTATTTTTTTCTTAAAATACAATCCTGTCTTGGAGGACTACAAACAGTTCCTTAGTTTTGTACTCTTGAATGCATTTACACTGAATACTTTCTGTATGCACAGTAAATGCTTGACAAGTAATGGGTAATGTACATCTAGCTAGTAATTATTGCAGAATAAAACCTGACAGGTTTATTAGAAAGCTCTTGAATGAGACTTTGAGGGATTTATTTTGCAAAAGCAACCATTTAGATCAGATATGCCTGAAAGAGGGCCAATGGGCCAAAGTTGGCCCATTGTAACCTTTGATTTGACTCACTATCCCATCTTGGAAGAGGGTAAAAATTTATTGCTGAGCTACAAAAAAAACTAATTAAAATTAAATGTTTCGATTAAATGTTGTAAATGAATCTGATTTTTAAAAATGCAAATACTGTCACTCAATGAACAGAGGACTATGCAGAAGACATCAGTGAGCAAATCAAGACAAAAACTACTCTAACTCAATTCTGTTATACAGTAAATGAGATGTTTATACTATAGAAAGTTTTAAAAGAGTATAAGTAAAAAAACCTTATACTCATTCTTTCATTCATTCATTTTCTTTTCGGCTTAGTCCCTTTATTAATCTCGGGTCGCCACAGCAGAATGAACCGCCAACTTATCCAGCATATGATTTACGGATGCCCTTCCAGCTGCAACGAATCACTGGGAAACATCCATACACACTCATTCACATACACATACACTACGGACAATTTAGCCAACCCAATTCACCTGTACCGCATGTTTTTGGATTTGTAGGGGAAACCGGAGCACCCGGAGGAAACCCACGCCAACGCGGGGAGAACATGCAAACTCCTCACAGAAATGCTAAAACATTATACTGTATTAGTTAATATAAAGCAATGTTTTCCAGTTATATTTAAATTTTATTAAAACATTTTGGAAATTACCCATGGCAATTATATTTACAACCGGGTTTTTGGCCCTTCATAAGGAAAAGTTTGGACACCCCTAATCTAGATGTACATTATCCTGCTTAATACACCGCTACTTGCCACAAAACGAAACTATTAGAAACAAAACATTGATCTGAGCTGTAACAGCATTTTATTTTAGCTTTTTAATTAAATGTTAAGCTTCTTAACAGATGCTAATCTAATCTTTATTATTATCCACTTGCAAAATGGTGTCAGCCAGTCAAGAACAGTGGTGTGACAGATACTTTCTAGGAAAACATTGTGCAATTCTGAGTGTGCTTCACACAGGTGAGTGGGCTGAACAAACCACCTGTAGAAACACTCTTCTCTCTATTGACACACCAGACATATTCTTTAAAACTATGTTTTACAAAGATTCAATAAGACAACACAAGTGTTTACTTCATTATTGGAGTAACAGTACATTGAAGTCATGGTTTGGTACGTATCTCGGTTTTGGGGTTTTAGGCAAGGATTGTGAGCTTCTCCTTATAGTACCAAGTTGACATGACAACTGTTTTTTTTTGTGGCAACATAAATATGATAGAGATTACGTGCTTTTTAAAACACCTTTCCCGAGTGCTGCATCTTGTGTGTTTTAAGACCCAAATTAGGCCTGCCACAATATCTATTTTTGTTGTACAATATATTGCACCAAAAATATTGCAATAAACGATATTATTGTCATTTTAAGACCATTCTTTGCCACTTATTATATAATGCCAGAATGACAATATAATATTATCACAATGCAAGCACACCCTTTCAAAGAACACAGAATATTTTATTATTAAGAATATTTAATTTAACTATAGTAATTTGAACTATTTAATAAGTAGGCATTGGAATCAGAATGTGAAAACTTATATCCTAAACCAGGAGTGTCCAAAGTTGGTCCAGGAGGGCCGGTGTCCTGCCGATTTTACAACTTCTGAGGTAAAGAATTGCGTAAATAAAGTTTTTTTAGCTGAAGATCAATCAAAAGGTCTTGTTTGTCTTCCAGCAACAAGACGTTTTGGAGAACATCCAGTCCCTTGACTGAGATTAACCTCCTTTCAGATTTGTTTGGAATGTCCTTCAGTCTATGTATAGTCTTTCCTTGGAAATGCAGTTTGGCAGTTTGCCCTAAAAGAAAGTCAAGTGACTTTGTTGTTTTTGTCATTTTATTACTGTACATATTTTAAAAATACAAGCTGAACAGGTTTCTGAGAAATAAATCCACTTTTACTAAAATTGTTGCATTGTACTGAATCTGAACAGTAATGTAAAACTGAATGCTGGTTCAAATGCTTGGAGTTTTAGGAGAGTTTTTAAAAAGTTATGCTCACTAAACAAAAATCTAACTATTTAATAACCTTATTTAAATTTAAACACTTTTTATTTAAATATGTTTAATGTAATTTATTCCTTTGACGGAAAAGCTGAATTTTTAGCATCATTTACTCCAGTCTTCAGCGTCACATGATCCATCAGAAATAATTGTAATATGCAGATTAGCTGCTTAAAATATTATTTACCAATGTTGCAAACATATGTTATATTATTTTTGTAAAAATGCATACAGCTAAGGGTATAAAAGACCACTTGAAAATGTTTTGTTTCTGTGGTTTTATTGGATTTATTAGACATGGGCTTGAGTAAAATGTTAATATATTTAATAAAATTCTATAAAGGTCTGAGAATTTATTTTTTCATATTTCAAATAAAAATATTGTCATTTGTGTGTTTTTTTTATTACAGATTTATTACAGATGTATTATCTGTTTTAAAAACTAATTTTGAGGTGCAGCTGATCACAGAAAGTTGGAACAGATCTTTTTAATCCCAGTTTTTTTTGCAAATCCTGTTCTGTGGACATGTTTTTATGCATTATTATGGAGACATGTTAATATGCTCCCATCAATCAATTCGGTGGGCGGGAAAAACTGCATGTGGTGATGCGGTGGGCCTCAAAATCACTGGGATTTGGATCCTATTTTAACATCAGAAAATTTTAAATAAGAGATTTGCTGTGTTTATATCAGTCCAATATGAATGTGGACACACTATACCTACACAGTTCTGTCCAAACAGCTTACAAAAGTTAATTTTGCATCATAGGAGCCCTTAAATTTTTTGAAAATTACATTTGTTCAGAACAACATACAATTTTTTTGTGATAAAAAATCTGGGTTATCCTATCAAACCTTTCATTTTGTTGTTTAAATATGAATATAAATATGACTTAAAACATGATGTCTGTGTAGATATTTTATGCAAATATATTGCTTTAAATGACAGCATGCTTAATTTTACATATGTTAAGAAATAGGGCTGCACAATATATTGTTTCAGCATCGATATCACAATGTGGGTGTCCACAGTAGTCACATCGCAGGATATGCAATGTTGAGTTGGGATTATGATCAGGACCAACAGTTGAGAATACATGAGATTTGTGGAGTCATTGCAAAGTATAACCATAACAGAGTAAAACTTTACCATTTGCATGTGTTTTAAAGGCATTTCAAAAGAATTTAAAGTATCAGGCAAAAAGAAAATATGTTTGTAACTTTTAATGAGGAATTATTTTACTGAATTAATAAAATAAAGACTATATAGTGTTTTTTTTACATTTTATTATTCAATTTCTATACCTGAATAGGGTTTGGCTTTCCGGAAAACCATTAAGCACTGTTTATTTAACTTTTTTTCTTTGCTCTATTGTTATTATTTTTGCTCGCAGTTTGTTTATAATTGTTTATACAGTTGAAATCAGAATTATTAGCCCCCCTTTGAACTCTTTTTCTTTTTTAAATATTTCCCAAATAATGTTTAACAGAGCAAGGACATTTTCACAGTATGTCTGATAATGTTTTTTTCTTCTGGAGAAAGTTTTGTTTGTTTTATTTTGGCTAGAATAAAAGCAGTTTTTAATAAAAAAATAATAATTTTAAGGTCAATTATTAGCCCCTTTAACCTGTATTTTTTCAATACAGAACAAACCATCATTATACAATAACTTGCCTAATTACCCTAACCTGCCTAGTTAACCTAACTAACCTAGTTAAGCCTTTAAATGTAACTTTAAGCTGTATAGAAGTGTCTTGAAAAATATCTCATCAAATATTATGTACTGTCATCATGGCAAAGATTAAATAAATCAGTTATTAGAAATGAATTATTAAAACTATTGTTTAGAAACATGTTGAAAAAATCTTCTCTCCGTTAAACAGAAATTGGGGAAAAAATAAACAATTGGGCTAATAATTCAGGGTGTTTAATAATTCTGACTTCAACTGTACATGATTCACACCCTTATAAAATCAGCCCCAATCGATCCTAATTAATGATTTCTTTTCAAATAGAGCTATTCCAGCCATCTGGTGAAATTGTATTCATACCACAATATATATCGCACAAAAACAAAATATTGCAATGTCAGACTTTTCCAATATTGTGCAGCCCTAGTAAGAAACATCAGTAGTTTACAGAATAAAACAAAAATTGCATTTGGCTCAAACACAACTATAAATTGCAAATCCAGAGAAACTGACATTTTCAAGTGGTCTCTTAAATCGTTCCACTCCTGTATTTCTTTGAGGTCACTTTGATGGATAGAATGTTTCAAAAAGACAGCAGTTTTGTGACGTCTGATTTTTTTTATCAGTTTGTTAATGAATCTTCTGTGCTTTCAGATCTGCCTGAAGGGAAAGATCCACATCTTCAAGTATCTGAACCTGCAGGCTTGTCGTCTGGATAAAAAGCCTGACACACTTGACCTGCCTTCTCTGGGAAAACGCTGTTTACCTCAGCAGCTGACTGACAGGTCCGTACAGCCTTTTGTCATCTATTTATTGTGATTTCATCTACCACCAACAACACCAATTTTAGAGCCCCAATGAAACATGTTATAAAGACGTATTTGTTTTCGCTCAGGGATTTCTGCTGTACCTGTGATTTGCATAAACACTTTTTTTTCTTTTCTTTTTTTATTTCACTGAAACCTCATTTACTTGTATCCATAATTAGTTGCCTCTGATTATATCTACATCATATTTCCATCATATCTTTTTGATGCAGAGTAATGTATAGCAGATGCTGACACTAGCCGGGTTACCATGCTCATGTGAAGCAAATCTTTTCAAAGGTTACAAAAAAAAGAAAAAATCTCAAATTTTAATTAGGTGTTTTTGGTTACACTTTATTTTGATGGTCCATTTGTTACATTGCATCTACATGTCAACTAATTCTCATTAGATTATAAGTCCACTGTTAGGTTGGGGTTAGTGTAAGTTGTCATGTACTTGCAAAGTTTCTTATAGTCAGTTAAATGTCTGTTGAAGGAGCAGTATCAACAGATATTAAGCAGATAGTCTAATAATACTCAAATGGACCATCAAAATAAAGTGTTATCGTATTTTTTCCCCATCCAGTTGTTAGAGCAGCTGACTGTATTATTAGAAACAAGTAAACAAGGCAAGCATAATGGAGACAGGACTGCAGTTAGAAATAATTGGGCAAGTTATAATTCTAGCAGCAAAGGCAGTATGATGACATCAAACTACATACATATGGGAACAATAACATCTGTGGGAAAATTGGGAGGTCATAGTGACAAGACATTTTATACACAACCTGTGGCTATGACATTTCAGGATGTCAGAGGCTACATTTGAAATGTGCCATGTTATTGGTCCAGTTGAAAGGCACTTTTAGCAGAAACAGCCGATTGGTCATGTCATGTGTATGCAATGTTCATTACATCTGAGTATGTTCAGCAAGTGGATCTTACCCATTGTTCAGAACTACAGCGGCAGTCATGTTGATGGTTTTAAAAATGTCATTTTAATTACGCTGTTAAAAGAAAACCCATATAAACATAGTACCATGACGCTTCCTAAATGTATGTATTTTTTATCCCAGCATTATTTAATTATGGCGGCATGGTGGCTCAATGGTTAGCACTGTCGCCTCACAGCAAGAAGGTTGCTGGTTCGAGTCCTGGCATTTCTGTGTGGAGTTTGCATGTTCTCCCTGTGTTCGCATAGGTTTCCTCTGGGTGCTCTGGTTTCCCCACAGTCCCAAGACATGTGCTATAAGTGAATTGAATAAATTCATTTGGCCCTAGTGGATGTGTGTGAGTGTGAGTGTTTTGGTGTTTCCCAGTACTGGGTTGCAGCTGAAAGGGCATGCGCTGTATAAAACGTATGCTGGATAAGTTTGCGGTTCATTCCACTTTGGTGACCCCTTATAAATAAGGGACTGAGCCGAAGGAAAATGAATAAAAGAATGAATATGTTATTATTTATATGTATTATTTTATTCCAGCTATCAGTTTATTTAAAGGAAACTATGATGTTGTGTTATTGGTCTCCATGTTTAACTGCGTATGTGTTTGTGTATTTGTGTAGTATGGAAGATTTCTATCCCAGTAAAAACCATGGCCCTGACTCAGGTATTGGCAGTGACAATGGTGACAAAAGACTGTCGACTACAGAGGTAACCACACACAAAGTACACACTTTATTTTTTTAAGTCTCAGAATGGACACAACAATTTGTAACTATTTTGTGATTGTGAATACTTGTTTTATGTAACCTACTTTCAATAAGCTTTGTGTATTAAAGGGCCTATATAAATATACCTGCTTTATCTTGAAAGTGAACAAGGCTTTATGTGTGATTCAATTTCAGTTGTTTTAGCTACTGTATATTATAAGATATTAACATGAAACCAGTTTTTCATGCATTAAATCAATGCAAGTAATGACAGTGCTACTTTTTTGTACATTATTTATTGTCAAACCACTGTAAAACTTTTTTGCCATGATATACAATAGATAACGCTCTGAAATTCAGTGTAACAATAGTTTAATAACAAGTGTTCTCAGGAATTATAGCTGATAAAATGTAAATATTGCCATTATTAGCCCTATATAAAGATTGATTTTCATATATTACTTTTATTTTTATGTATTTTTAAGATAATGTATTTCTTTGTTAGGAAGCTGAATTTAAAAAAACATATTATAGGTGCTCTTATAATTAAACAAATCTAATGAAACAAAATTTTATATTTAAGGGTTGGGGGTTAAGAAATCATCAAACAGTAAGTGCAATAAGATAAATATAGTGTAAATTTATGTATAAAATGCCTGAACCTAAACAAAAACAACTAGGATCCTATAAGTGCCTTCTTTAATTTGCAACCTCCAGTTTTGCAAGATCATCAGGTCTGACACAGTGGATCTAGCTTTAGTAATTATTCTAAATTTGTTCAAATCAGGGATCTTTTTTCCGTTGGCAATAAAAATAAGTGCAAAATTTAGATTATATAAGTGCCTATAGAATATACAGTGGCTTAATATAGAACATTCTTGGAATTTACCTTAGTCATGTCTACTTTGCAAGTTCAAATAATTGAACTCAATTTTTACTAACTAGACGCCATGCAACAAGATTCCAGCGTCAAGCAACTTGGCTGTCTAGACAACAAAACACTTAAATACCAGCCATTCATTTCAATATCAGCCACTGCACTCCCTACACTATGGTAAGGGTTATAATCTAATGAATACATAATAAAACAATTAAATTTTATTAAACGTACATAGGCTGATGTCCTAATAGTACTGATGCTGATGTAGAGTCACTGACTTTCATTTTCAAATCATTTGCCAAGATCTGAGGTAAACTATCTGCTGCTGCTTTCAATAATATGGCAATAAATGTTTCGGAAAATTGTGATCAAACTCACATTGGTAGCATTTAACACTGATTATAGCACATAACCAGTACCTGAGGTGATCATTGTCTTTGTAGTTTATGCTGTTTTGCTGCGACGTTGCGGAAATAGAAAAACATGAAAAGATACCATTTATCGCAGCATGTTTGTAGTTAGGACACAGTGTTATGGCTCCTCTTTTTTTCACTCAACCCACCAATAACCTGCATATTAATAGCATCTCTTTGATGACTGAAACATTATATACAAAGTAAAAAAAAGAGTGGGATTAAGTTAAGTTCCTTGCAATTCTATCCAAATCCAACAATTCATCACCACATTGCAACACTGCTCGTAAGAAGGTATATCTTAAGTAATCTTTGTAGGGTATAGTTCGGTGAACACACCTAGAAATGGGATTCCTTTAGTTAACATGCACATGTACAGTCTTCGTAGCCTACTAAGTGACAATGTTATTGTGAAACACAGCCCAGAACATTAGATGATTTGGGAGCAGACATCATAGTTATATTTATACAAATATAAAAAAAATCTTATTCCTTTGTGTGTAAAACTGTAAAATAGGTATTTTTTGTGAACAGAATTGCTAAAAAGACATTTATGGTTACATACCATTACAAGATTGAATGTAATCTTCAATCTGTGATGATTATTCTACACTCTCAGAAATAA
>CAIGQZ010000427.1:2607432-2625235 GCA_903798205.1 Danio tinwini
GAGAGAGAGAGAGAGAACAGCCCACTCCCTTCAGATCATCAACACGCACGATCGAATCAAATTTGCTTAAACTAAGCGTTTTAAAGTATGGCTTTATTTCTCAATCAAGGATTCTGACACATCAACGTGAAGCAGACGCTTTACAAAAGTTGATCACGTCGCCCTCAACCCGAAAGTGAAATAGAAACTTACCGGTTTGCGGTTAAAAGTTAGGACCGCGAGGGAGGGGGTGGGTGTCGCGGATGAAAGTGAGTAGGTCTATGGGCGCGCCGGCCCTGAACACACGGCCCTGAAAAACTGCAACTGCGATAAATGCGTTAATTTTTTTTAACGGGTTAAATATTTCAAATTAATCACGTGCGTTAACGCGCTAATATTGACAGCCTTAATCGTAATATATTGTATTGTGACCCATGTATCGTGATATGTATCATATAGTGAGGCCTTTGCCAATACACAGCCCTAAAAAACAGCGATCGTCACAGCCTGGCTGAGATACCATATAAAGTGGGAATCAGACCAAACAAGAAGCACTGCATTAAATGATATTTTTCCACGCCATGTCTTTAAAATACGGAAATTAAATTTACCCCCAGTATTTTCATTAATTTCACTAATTTCATTAATTTGAGTTTTTGTGCTAGCTTGCAGCTAATAATGTCACCTGCATTTATATGTTTTTTTAATCTTTTTTTACGCTTTAACAACCGAATGGATGTTTAAGTCTATTTAACTGATTATATTTGAATTACAATACATTACAACATCAATGCTGTAAAAGGAACCTTATGAAATTGAAAATAGTCACATAAAGCTTTCAATGGAAGTTCTCATTGGCTGAAAAACACTAGCTGTGCATTAAAGTTTATTTCATAGTGAACAGTTTAAGTTGATTAGGTTTACTACTTTATACGTTACTTTTGCCTCACTTAAAGTTAACCTTTAAAAAGATCAACAACATTACTGCACTGTTTCTTTAACCTTTATTCAGCATTACAGATTAAGGCCTACACACTTTTCTGACAATTTATTAGATACACCTTGTTAGTACTGGATTGGAGCCTATTTTGTTTTCAGAACCGCCTTATTCCTTTGTTGCAAGATTCAGCAATGTCCTCAGTAATATGACATATACTGACATAACAGCATTACGCAGATGTATGTGGGATTTGATGTCTGCACGTCAGTGATGCGTATCTCCCGTTTCACCACAAGCTAAAGATTGAGATCTGATGATTGTGAAGGACGTTTAAGGATAGTGAACCTTTTGAGAAGCTAGTTTGAGATGATTTGAGCTTCGTGGCATTGCACGTTATCCTGCTGGTTATACCTGTGGCCGTGACAGACGTAGACGCAGTTTGTCATTTGAGCTAGGGGAAGCCAGAGGAACCAATTTAACCTATTTAATTACAAAAAAAACAACCTTTGATTCCTAAACCAAATTAAAGAGGATATCAGGGTTCCCACACTTCTTGAAAGTACTTGAAAGCACTTAAATTTCAGGCAAATGAATTCAAGGTCTGGAAAGTACTTAAAAAAACACAGGTCTTTAAAAGTGCTTGAATTAAATTACAGTATTATTTATTTTATTTCAGCAATGTGTCAAAAACAGGACTAAAAATAATAAATCCTTCATTTAAAAATCTTAAATTAAAATCTTGTACAAGAACTACGACGAATAATGCACATTTTATCAATATTTCAGAAACCACATTTGAATATTTTTTACCTGTAATATTACCAGTATTGCATTGAACTATTCAGTTAAAATAAAAAAAAGTCACATTCACAACATCATCATTACTCGATCATTTTAATATAAATATTAAGTGTAAGTGGAATGTTAAGTACAGTAAGGACTTTCATGTGCTGGGGGAATTAAAAAATGTGCTTGATTTGAAATGAATTGTGCTTTAAAAAGTACTTAAAAGTCATTGAATCTGCTGTTTATGAAAGTGTGAAAAAACTTGGGATATAGTTCACCCAAAAATCGAAATAGTCGTCATTTACACAGAAAAATCTGTTTTAAAGAAAGCTAGAAACCTGTAACGACTAACCTCCATAGTATATGTATTTTCTACTATGAAAATCAATGGTTAAGGCCAGGACACACCAAGCCAACGATGTGAGCGTCTGTGTTTCACACGTCGTCTCTCATTAGATTAATGTTGGAGTGAGTTGTCCCGATTCAGCATGTACAATCGGCCTTGGTCGCTGGCAAAAGAGAGCTCTCTGATTGAGCTTCAGTTTTCAAAACTGAAGTGACAAAACCAAGCACTGATTCAAGTCAAGATAGAACACAAAGAAGCCGTTTGTAATTTTTTTTTACATTACTTAAATATTTGCAAACAATATAGATTATTAGATTATCAGAAATATTTGCATGAGTGGTATGTGCTGTGAAAATGGTAATAAATGATGCTTTGTCCCATTGTCTGTCATTTTGACTGATTGGGTTGTAAAAAATATGCCATAATTTATTATTAGCCATCATTTTATGCAAATATTATATAAAGCCATAAGGCATTTTATAACTTTTATTTCATTCATGTTTTCATTATTAGTTATGAACTTACAGGATACATAGACTATAGAAATTATGTATTTATTTATTCATGGTGGACACAGATGAAGATACTATGTCATTTTTTCCTGCTCCACACAAACCAGATGTCATAATAATAGGACCTCTGTCCTAATAATATTACAAAATAGTGTATGAATAAACTATTAACAAAACATCCCGGAGATGTTATAGTGTCAACTTTTTTGATAAATAAACAGTGCTTGTTTACCCATTTTTTTATGTCTTTCGTTTTGTTTTAAGGTCAACAGTTAAAACTGAACAATATGACTTTCAGTAGTTCAATACCATATCTTTTTTTAAGGTTTATTTTTACAAATGTAAATAGAAACAGAGCTTCAGTGAGAGCAACAAATTGCTATAAATATTTTTATGAATTGAACATAATTAAAAATCCTACACTAATATGTTTCACTTAAAAACAAAACCAAAGATATCATTAAAATCATTTTTGTGATGAACTCAACCTGTTCAAGAGTACTGCATAAAGTAGAGCTCGTATGCTTTGTAGGATTTACTGGATGCAAGATTGCGTGGGATGTCTCTATTCACACCAGTGAAAGCAAACCATTCAAAAGGGTTCTGTGTTATCAAGTTTTTTTTTTTACCTTGCTTTCACCTGAGATTTGAATTAAATCACTTTGTATTATATTACTATATTTTTCCCCAATTATATGACCACAACGCCATATTTTGCTTCATGTGATGAATATCAATATCTATAATGTCTGATGGGATCTCTGGAAACTATGCCAAGCTACATCTATGATCACAATATGGGAAATAGTGGATGGACACGGATGGCAACTATATCCTTGCAGGATGTGGAAAGGTTTAAATCAGTGGTGTCAAACTCAGTTCCTGGAGGGCCACAGCCCTGCACAGTTTAGTTCCAACCTTGCTTTAGTACACTTACCTGGACCTTTATTAGTTAAAATTAGATCAATTAGTTTGATCAGGTGACGACGCGGTGGCACAGTAGGTAGTGCTGTCGCCGCACAGCAAGGTCGCTGTGCCTCGGCTTGGTCACTTTGCATTTCTGTGTGGTATTTGCATGTTCTCCCCGCGTTCACGTGGGTTTCCTCTGGGTGCTCCGGTTTCCCCCACAAGTCCAAAGACATGTGGTATAGGTGAATTGGGTTAGCTAAAATTGTCCTTAGTGTATGTGTGTGAAGGAGTGTGTATGTGTGTTCCCCAGAGATGGGTTGCACCTGGAAGGGCATCTTTTGCGTAAAAAACATATGCTGGATAAGTTGGTGGGTCATTCTGCTGTGACAACCCCGGAATAATAAAGGGACTAAGCTGAAAAGAAAATGTTTGAATGAATGAATGAGACTGATCAGGTGGCAGCACGGTGGCGCAGTGGGTAGCACAATCGCCTCACAGCAAGAAGGTCGCTGGTACGAGCCCCGGCTGGGTCAGTTGGCAATTCTGTGTGTAGTTTGCATGTTCTTCCCATGTTTGCGTGAGTTTCCTCTGGGTGCTCTGGTTTCCCCCACAAGTCCAAAGACATGCAGTCCAGGTGAATTGGGTAGGCTAAATTGTCCATAGTGTATGTGTGTGAATGAGTGTGTATGGATGTTTTCCAGTGATGGGTTGCGGCAAGGCATCCGCTTTGTAAAACATATGCTAGATAAGTTGGCGTTTTTTTTTCCCTGTGGTGACTCCAGATTAATAAAGGGACTAAGCTGAAAAGAAAATGAATGAATGAATGAGTTTGATCAGGTGTGTTTACTTAGGGTTAAAGCTAAACTGTGCAGAGCTTGTTTGACACCTGGGGTTTAAATGATGCATAACTGAGGCCCAAATATGTCCAAAAAATATCCCCCACATCAGCAACCTGAACCATTTGAATGTCCTTTGGATGAGACGTCTTTCGGATGAGCTGTTAAAACTCTTGTCATAAAAAATTCCATGGCTGTAACCGCAGTGTCTTACACTCCCAGAAATAAAAGTACAAAATCTGTCACTGGATCAGTACCTTTTCAAAAGGTACATTCTTGTTCCTAACAGTTCCTTATAATATCTATTTATAATACAATGCTCAGCATATATAAGTACACCCCTCACAAATCTATCTTTTGAGTTCATATTTTTTATAGGAAGCTATACAATATTATATTTGTGCATATACATTAGTTTAGTCAGTACTGAAGCCAAATCTGCAGCTTATCTAACGAACTAGCTTACTATAACGGTCTATAAACTAGTACACCCAAATTTATGTTATAGAAAAATATTAAATACAAATTAAAAATAAAATAAATCAAGATAAGTAAAAAAGATGTAAGATGTGTTGTAGGTTGTAATTGTTTTGCAATATTTTGCTTAAATTTTATTGTATTATTTTTTAATTTCTAAATATGTTTGGTGACTAAAATATTATCTTAATAAATATATCAGTTTAATAGATCTGTTTTGTTCAAATGCACAAAATACATTGCCTATATTCACTGAGAAATGGATGAAAATCTTTTTCAAAATGGGGTGTAGTCAATTATGCTGAGCATTGTACCTATTAATACATATTAATACCTAAAAAGTACATATTAATACTTATTTATAATACCTGTTAATACATTAAATTAAAGCACAAATGTGTACCTCATAGCACCTTAAAGGTACAAAAGTGTACCCTAAAGGTACTGATGTTAACCTGTATGGTACAAAAGTGTACTTTTTGAAAAGGTACTACCTTTTTTTGATCCTATAGCTAGGTCAGAAGAGACCCCATCATATTATTGTAAAGCTTATCTCATATTTCTTCTTCATTAAGATCCTCATTTTGAACTTCAGTTTATCTTGACCTTGTTTAGAAGGTTAAATACCCTGTTCTAGTATGTGATTGGCTTTATATATATATTTTTTTTGATAACTAGCAGAGTGTCAGGTTTATGTAATTCATTACTTTGCAGATACTTGATTGTTGAGGCCACCACAACTTCCTGGCATTAAATAGTGTTATAATAGCCAGTAATTGTTAGTTGTCAGGTGAAAAGTTCAAAGACATCAGCCAATTATGCATAACCGCAAAAGCAAGTTTTCTTGTCAGTCTTGGTTTTTCTTTTTCTTTTTTGACGTGACATTTATTTCGGTGAGTTTTATTTTACTTATGATTGACACTGCAACTTATAATTACAGTTATAACATTTACTGACATGCAAATCCTATACGAAGTCTACACTCCCAGCAATCTCACAAAATACAAAACAAAGCCTTTTTGGCTTCTCAAGAAGTGTAGCATCTTACATAGCTGGTGTGTCTAGTAGGCAATTAAACTATCATTTTACAAGAATGAAACCGCCTCGTCTCAATAAGATCTCGTCTCAATTGTGTACAGATCAGGACCCGTATGACTTTATTGACCCCAATCCAGATGAAGAGGGCACTCTGTCTGAGGGAGATCTACAGCACAATGCACCTTATGTGTCATGTATAAAGGTATGCATAAACACATAGACCCTTATCAACATCCTATCTTTACTGTTTTTTGTCATGCGAAGTAATCCCACACCTGAATCCATAGTTACAAAAACACAAAATCAGCCTGTAAAAGATCTTCCCACCTCTCCTTCACAGGAGCTGGAGCGGGTCCTGAAAACACACCAAAGCAAAGACAAAGAGAACTGGAAAGAGGAGTCAGGGTAAGTCCATGGTGTGAGATATAAAGCAGGAACTTTCCCATGCACGAATAATCTGCTTTTTCCCCACCACCTTTAGATTACTTCCATTATCATCAATAACCTTGATTACAAACAAGTGTATACACTCTCAGAAATAAAGGTACGCAAGCTGTCACTGGGGTGGTACCTTTTTCAAAAAAGTACAAATTTGTACCAAAAAGGTCAATATTAATACCTCAAGGGTACATATTAGTACCTTAAAAGTACAAAAGTGTTCCTCTTAAAATATGTAGGTACTAATATATACTTTTGAGGTACCAATATGGACCCTTCAAGTACAAATGTGTACATTTTGAAAAGGTACCATTCCAGTGACAGCTTGCGTACTTCTATTTCTGAGAGTGTGCTTACTCATTCTTTAAAACGTGTTTTGAAGTGTTTTTAATGTTTTAAAAGTTCTATGAATTACCATCTTCAAAATTTAATCTTAAAGGAGACTTGTTATGGTGCTTTTTACAAGATGTAAAATGAGTTCCTATGTCTCTAGAGCAGGGATGCCCAAACTCGGTCCTGGAGGGCCAGCGTCCTGCATAATTTAACTTCTTTTAACAAGTCCTGGAAGTTTTTGTATACCTAGAAAGAGCATGATTAGCTGGTTCAGGTGTGTTTAACTGGGGTTGGAACTAAAAAAATGCAGGACACCGGCCCTCCAGGACTGAGTTTGGGCACCTCTGCCCTAGAGTGTGTATGTGAGGTTTCAGCTCAAAATATTTGTTTTATAAATGTTTGAAACTGCTTCTTTTAGGCTTTGATCCAAATTGTGTTTTTCTGACTGTCGTATTAAATTCAAATGTGATTGTGCTCTCAACCCTCATTTTTAGAAGTGGATGGAGCTATAAATGCCTATGTGTCAGCATAGTGGCAGATTCAAAACACTAATGGCAGACGGTTGCTTCTCACTCAGGGCTGTTTACGCTAATAAGGGAGAGATTGTCACTAATGGGTGGGTCTTTCCCTCTCTGATGACATGTACAAAGGGAGAATGTCAAACAGAGTGTTTCTACAGAATGTTTTTATGAAGTGTTATGGTAAAAAATAGAATTAATTAATTGTTACCATTAGAGGCTGGCCATACTGTATTTGCGCACTTTTCCCACACAACTGTGTATATGCCCCTATATAAAAGTGATTTTTGCATAATAGGTCCCCTTTAAAAACCAGATGAACTGTATTGTGAAGGGCAAGAAAAACGTTTATAGAAATTAGAGAAAGTGACGTCAATAAAGAAGTCAGTAAATTATTCAACATAGGCTCATTCTGAAAACGTAGCCCTATATATGTTTCTGGAGATCGTGAATTATGTAGCCAGAAGTACGCATGCCTGCATTTCATCTTTAAAACAAATGCCAAGGGCCTGTATGACGGCGGTCCAATCAATACAATTGGTTGGGTTTAGGGAAGTAGGAGGGTGGGTCAGTCGATCGCTCAGTCAGTCAGTCATTTAGTCAGTCAAACAATTGGTCGACAGCGACCTCTGGTGGGTTTCATGAGAACAGCAGGCGTGAATGGTACTCGTGAGAGAAGAAAAGGCGTACATAACGGCCTCTAGTGAATTTCGCGAAAACAAAACTGCAAAAATACATAGCTCCTGATGTATTTGGTGCTCTCCAGAAATGTATATACAGTATAGGTATGTTTTCAGAATGAGCTTGAGACCGTCACATTACTGTAAAAATATTAACTATTGTTATACAGTGTCATAAAAAAATGTAGCTATATTAATTTGCATATCACACTTGCGGCCGGCCGCGTATCCGATCTATACTTTAACGGCAACTAGTCTGTGTGACATGGCCTGATGGGCTTTGCAGTTTCTTAACAAGACGTGTAGTTCACCAGTGATCTGTCAGGAGTGGATCGCTGGTGATCGTGAAAGATAAATTTTTTATAAATTGTTAAAATATTGGTGTCTGTGATACAGCCAGAGTCTGTCGTGTACACCTTGATTTTAGATAAAATCCACTTTAATGTGTGATATGACTAAAAAGTTGTCATAAACAAATAGTTTCTCAATTCAAATGAGTAGCAGCTTGAACCCAGAAACAGTATTCAATACATCATGACTTAACAAGCGGAATGGCACTTCTCGCATAAGTGTATATGCCAAATTTCCTCCTTCTGGACCGTATCATTATCTCCTAATCTCATCCTGTCAGTTCGCTCTATCACAATGGTACCATTGTGTGGAAACACACGTGGCCGATGATGAATGTTTCTTCGCCCGATAAGAGTCTTTTATAATAATCCAAATAAAAGCTAAAATAACAACAGTGTACTAATATAAGGGAGACCAGACTAGTAACTGGGGAAACTGAGGCATTTACATTCAGGATAAATTGAAAAGGAACACCTGTGTTGATTAATGAAATGAGCAGTGAGAAACAGAATGGGAACACACACAATACAGGGCAGACATGTGACAGTATCAACATTGATCCGCAAACATAAACAGAAGCTCAATCATTGCATCGTGACAAACCTCAATACATCTTGTTGAAGGTTAAAAGAGCTGCTTAAGATGTACAAATAAACAGCATTCTACGCTCATCAATGTAATACTAGAATTAAAGCCTAAATCGAGTTTGTCTTTTCAGTAGACTTGGAATAAACTCTGCAGTTCTTCTAGAAAAAATCTTGTGAAATTTTGATGAATATTGGCTTAGTGGACTTTTAGCTGGTGGACAGAAAGCACTCAGATTTAATTGAAAATATTTTCATCTGAAGGTGAACAGATATCTTATGGGCTTGTAATTACTTAAAGGAGAGTAAATAATTACAATTTCAAGAGTTCACACTTAGCTGATGATTGATTATAAGCTTGTTTGGAAGACGGGGGATTCCTTAAGATGAATATGACTGGTATGAAGACTATGGTTATTTATAGTGACTTAGTAATCGTCTAATTAGAGAATCGTGTATTAGCTAATGCAGGTCCAGCTGTGATCAATCATAATCACGTGATCCTCTCAAAATTAGTTTATAAATAAACTTCACTTCGATTTTTGGGTGAACTAACCTTTAAAATGCTGCTTTGGTTTTGCACTTTGGTTGTATTAGAATTTCTCTTTTAAAGAGAACAAATGCTGTCAAAGGCTGCTGAACCTCTGTCTGAAAGGCTCTTTTGATCATCTGTATTACAAAATAGTTAGGTATTTTTCATTTTGTATTTTCTTTTCTCTTTGTAGTACAAATGTGTATATTCCATACAAAGTATGAAGCTGACTGGTCCAGTTCTTGTCATGTGACTCGCGGTGCGTTCACGGCATTCTTTCAACCAGGTCCACCTTGAAAGCATGATCGCGTCGCATCGCTCCCGCACTGCGTGCGCGTCGATCCTAAACTGCAAAAAATGCTTTTCTTACTTAGATTTTTTGTCTTCTTTCAAGTCCAAATATCTAAAAATTCTTTTTTCAAGAAGCATTTTATACATTTTGTCTTGTTTTCAGAAATAATATGCAGAAATTAAGTGAGTTTTTCTTTAAAACAAGCAAAAAACTAATAATGGGGAAAGCAAAATAATCTTGTTTTTCCTTTTGACATAAGATTATTTTGCTTACCCCATTGGCAGATTATTTTGCTTGTTTTAAGGAAAAACACTTAATTTTGGCATATTATTTCTTAAAACAAGACAATGTGTTTTTGTAGCCGAGAAAATTCTTCTTGATTTAAGATTTTTTTGTTATCTGGACTAGAAAGAAGACAAAAAATCAAACAGTAAGAAAAGCATTTTTTGCAGTGTAATATGTGCGTGCAAGTCACACACCTCCATTGGAAATAAGAAATTTGCACTTGCAAAAGACATAATATGTGAACGGCCCTTAGTTAATAGTCTCACCTCAGCCATAGTTAATCCAGTGTGGGTGGGTATAAGTCTCGGTGTACAAGCTCGGAACGTCAAACTAGCGCACAGTTAGTGTAACTTTGTTTAGTTGCATAAGTTTTGTTCCATTGTTCTGTCAGTTTGTCCTACCTTATTAGATTGTCCTACCTCCCATTCAAAAAGTAGGTAGCACATTTTGATGGCGCAATATGTTACCCATCAGATTTTGCTATCAGTGTAAATTTTAATGTGGATTAGTGTGATATGAACTTAGTGTGATGTGAACTTCCTAATCCCTAACCCCAACCTTAGAACTATTCAAATACAGTGTTGGTAGCATAATCTGACGGGTAGGATAAAATGTCAGGACACCATGCAGAAACACAGTGTTTAGAAGCCTTAACGATAATTCAATTAAAGCGCAGTTAATAATGAAATCGGTTAATCGTTTCATCCCTATTTGGCTGTATTATTTTATATACACAGTTGATCCATTTTTCATGTTTGTCACAGTCAAAGCTGGTGATGATGTGGCAACTACTGTAGAGGCAACTATAATTCTGTGTGTGTGTGTGTATGTGTGTGTTTGTGGCTGTGTTGAGCATTGAGGGACTGGAAATATGACAAACAATCCTTATCAAAGCAAGTGACTCATTTTTTTCCATTGTTTATTGTTTTTTTCTTTTCATTAGATTACTTAGAATAGGTGTGGTGAATATTTTCTGACTTGGATCATCCTGTCTATCAATGTCAACAAACCCCAAATGTGTCCCCGATTACACAATACACTACACATGACATACTGCAATTAAGGCCTTTTTTAAAAAATGTCAGGAGTTACAGTAATACCTACATCAGTTAGATTTCTCCTGTAAAATACCAGTTTGCAACAAGTCAAAGAAGTGCTTAAGGGTAAGGAAGTCAACAGGAGTGCTCATGAAATGACGCTTTTCTTTTTGGAAAGGGTGATCAGAGCTCCTGTTTCTCCCAGACTTCATGTTTCGTCCTGTGTTTTCATCCTTCCTAATGTGTCATGCTTAATAAGCCTAATTAGTGATAGCCAATCATGTCAAAATGATAGTCTGCTAGGTAAAATTATCATTCAGTCAAATTTACTTATCGAATAACAGCTTCAGTGTCAGTGATATCAAAACAATTGAGAATAATGATAACAAAAGATAAATACCATCAAGGAGTTATGTGGAAACAAACAGTTCGAAAGTTCAGAAAAATACATTAAATCTCATGTTATTGCTAAACCTGTGAGTTGGCTGCAAAAAATGACAACGAGTCGGCTTAGTGATTATGTTACATAATGCATGACATTTACTTCAGGAAAACCTTTGAGTATTAAGAATGCATTAGTTAGCAAGACAAAGCACGTCTAGAGAGGAGCATATTGCTGAATATATGCATTGTACATATTCAAACAGGGTTTTTTTTATCATAGCCAACATTACATTATTGGTGGTGGTGTTGCTCTGTATGAGAAATCTGGTCACACTACTTTTACTTTACTTGATTTGTTCACTCCTCAATAAGCTGTTATAACCATGTAGTGCGACTGTTACGGGCACTGATTTATTTGCTTTGCATAGACATTACACGATTAGTTTGTTAAAAGAAATAGGGTAGGGAAAAAAAAGAGTAGGGATGCGATAACTATGGGCAACTGCTGAACTTATTATGCACTAGTGTTGGCTTGTAAACCATGCATGCATTCTTGTTAAAGATTGCAGTTTCATCAACAATGTTCAATGGTAGAGTATGCTATCTTACGAAGTGGAAAGAGAAGGTGCTTTAAAGTCAAAAAACATTTTTTAAAAATCTATTTCTAGGTTGGTGGCACAATCGCTGGTTCAAGTCCTGGCTTGGTCAGGAGCCATTTCTGTGTGGAGTTTGTATTTCCAATTGAATGTTTAAAGACATGCTTGTGTGTGAATGAGAGAGGGTATGGGTGTTTCCTATTGCTGGGATGCAGCTGGAAGGGCATCTTCCCCATAAAAGCATATGCTAGAGTAATTTTGGTGTATGTTTTTTAAGCTGTGGTTACCCTTGATAAATCAAGGACTAAGGCAAAGCATAGTGATTGGATTTGTGAAAACGGACACATAAATGTGTCTTCGCTAAAATATATAAATTCAATCGTAAAATCCTTCACTACAATGAAATTTAACTAGATTATGTTGACTAAAGTGTCAGCTACAACACATTTAATAAAACATTTTTTTTACAGAAACATAAGCTGATACAAATCATTTTATATGTAGGCTACAGAATGCTTTGATGTTCATTTGTGTATTTTTGATTATTATTATAGTTATTGGATTAAATTTGGCTAGAACAACAGTTGCTCAGTAGAATGTACTTCTCAAAGTAATGACAATAATGAGAAAAAGCGTTAAAACCGGTAAAAACTGCATTAGCTGTTGAGAATTACTTACACAGTAAAACAGGAATAAAACAAATTCTCAGAAAATTTGTATTGATAATTTCATCTACTGGAAATGTTTAGTACAGCACTAAAACTAAATCTTACTGAAAGCTCAATTTGAGTTATGAATCTTTAAGGGCACCTATGGTGAAAAATCTACTTTTCAAGCTGTTTGGACAGACATATGTGTAGGTATAGTGTATAGACTGTCATACTGGGGTGATATAAACACACTCAGTCCATTTTTTTCAATTTAACAACATAAAAACGGTGGACCAATTGGAGCAGTTTTGAGATCGTCCGCAACTTGACGTAGGAGTGTGGTCCCCCCACCCACCAATATTGATTGACAGGTGTACATTACAATATCCTCAGTATGTAGTTTCACGTCCGCCATTTTTAGCGTGTGAGTCAAAGCGACTGCACCAAAGAAACACCCTTGCTCTATTTTTAGATGTAAGGCTCATTGGGCTCAACATTCACCAAGTTATCGCTCTCCTTGCCGCCAGTGTTTGTGAGTTTTGGTGGGTTTGCATACATGTGTACTTTTCATTGCGTCTTCCTTAAACTTCAGCGGTTTGCATTTCCCGCGGTCACAGAAGCTCCCTGTCATCTTAACTAGGTGCAGCTGGAAAGTGCGAGCACGTTGCCTCATGTGCGCGTCCCTCCATTGGAAATAATAAACAGTGTAGCGGATGAAACTGAGTACCGGGAGGGAGCGGGTGGGTATCGCGGATGAAAGTGAAGACCGAGGGGTTCGCTCACTATTCTGCCGCCTAGGTCGCCTCTATGGACGTGCTGGCCCTGCTCAGGACACTGTTCATATTTCTGCCGCGCCACAGAGCGTTATCTAAACAGTTTTATTTTAAATAACATGCGAATGTGCACGTCTGGTGTGCCGTGTCGTGGCTCTGAGCGGCGCATCTGGTGTATGACGCCCTTTAGTTATAGCCTCAAGCAGGTCGTACACCAGAAGCGCTGCTAGGCAAGTGTGCGATACTTTCAACTGTCATGTGCACGCCGCATTGCGGTGCATCCGGTGCGTGATGCCTTTCATTCAAAGTTAATTTAGTGTGCTTTATTCATCTCAGTGTAGGCTACAAGCTCAGAGCTTTAAACTAGCACACAGTTGGCTGTAAAACTATACAAAGACACAAATGATTTTGTACTCTCTGCTTGGTCTGACTCCGAGTCGTACATGTACAGCTGAATGCTGGTCCTCTCACTCATGTTGCTTCTCTCTGTCTGCCTGTCTGTAGCCATACACAAAGCAGGGGAGCTCTTGGCTCCGCCCCCTTGTTAAGTTGGGCGGGAAGTCAAAACTAATTTTTATGTGAAGCAACACGCCCCTAAAACAACAAACTGTGTACACGCCCCCAAAATGACACTTTTTTTTATACATCATAATAAAAAAATCTGAATTGTGTTTTGAAATGAACCTTAACTAGCACACTCAGCAGAACCATAATATTAATATTACATCTAAAAAAAGGGGTAAAATAGGTGCCCTTTAAATCTGAAACTGTTTGTTTAAATTTCTGGGTTATATTTTCTGACAGGTTTTGAATAAAACATGTTTTGAAAAATATATATTTTACATGTATTTATAAATGTATATACATATTATTTCATGACGGGTGGCACGGTGGTGCAGTGGGTAGCGCTGTCGCCTCACAGAAAGAAAGGTCACTGGTTCGAGCCTCAGCTGGGTCAGTTGGCATTTCTGTGTGGAGTTTGCATGTTCTCCTTGGGTTTCCCCCACAGTCCAAAGATATGCGCTATAGGGAAATTGGGTAAGCTTAATTGTCTGTAGAGTATGTGTGTATGTCCTGGTCCTCCAGGTTGGGGGTTGAGCGTCAGGCTAAGACCTACCTCATAAAGGGTGTTACGAAACACCAACATGATATCAAATCTAAATATCAACGTCGATATAAAAATGGCTTCAAGAGTTCACACTTAGCTGATGATTGGTAATAAAGTGTGTTTGGCATGCTGTTCCAGGAGAGAGTCCTGAGCTCAAAAAAATCCTTGAGCCCGAGGCTTCCTCTCGTTTGGAGGCGAGAGGAGAGTTTGAGCTCAGGTGGGTCTCGAGAACTCCCCTACTGTGAGCTACTGGATATCTCTGACTAGGAGTTGCCTTAGAATGCTATTTTGATTAGTCAATTTACCTATGGTGCCTGTTTTTGAATGGTGGGAGGAAATTGGAGAACCCGGGGAAAACCCACGTGAACACAGAGAGAACATGCAAACTCCGCACGGAAATGCCAACTGGCCCGGAGAGGAACGGACCAGCTGCGTTCTTACTGTGAGGCAACAGTGCTACCCACTGGCCGCCGTGCCGCCCTATCGGAGAAGGGAAGTAGTTGGGGTGGAAGGGGGGATTCTTCAAAGAAGATGACTGGAGCAGAAAGCTCTGGTAATTTATAGTGTGTCAGTGTTCATCTAATTGGCGCAATGTGCGGAGTTAATGCGGTACCAGCTGTGTTCAATCATAAGCACGTGATCCTCTCAAAATTAGTTTATAAATAAACCACACTCTGGGAGTAGGTATTTCATGACATTAAACAAACTTTGATACTTTTTCACTTTTTTTTCCAACTTAAGAGACTGAACTTCAAAGCAATCAACTTTTACAACTCAATATTTAAAAGAAGAAAGAGAAAATTTAAGATATAGCAAGTCTTTGTTATTGTGCAGGGCCTGTATTCATCAAGCTTCTCAAAGTCTCAGTTACTGAGGATTAATGAAATATACTCCTACTTTCAAACTTAAATAACTGCGAGAGTAGAACTTATACTCCTAAGACAGCTCAAGAGGTCTCCCAAGTGGTTAAGTGTTGTCAATAAGGACTTGTGATAGAGCTATGGGACAGAAACCTGCAAGTTTTTCAATCCAGCTCTGCCCCCTAAAAATTTAAAATTCTTCTGGACCTGCCCAAAATATTTTCATCCAGCCTGGACTGGAAAATATTCTTAAATGAGAAGACTTGCTCAGTGGATGGTCCAGCAAAGTGTGGCACAACAAAGTGTCATGAATCTAAAACTGACGCTTAAAATTTACACCTACTTCACTTAAGTGAGTAACTTAAATGAGTATTCAGCGGCTTGATAAAAATGCAACCAGTTTGTCAGGAATTAACCCACATTTATTATCTTATTTGTGCTCTATATACAGTATCATGAAAAGTTCTTGAATTTGGTGTTCATGAATGAGTGTTAAGAATGATGTAGAAAACCAAAAACCACTTGAAGTATAAAGTCAATTCTGTTTTATTGGCGGTTTCCTGCAATGTTTTGTCACCTGTGTTATGAGTTTGGTTTGTTTTTATCACTGTATTCCAGAGAACTACACTAGTGCAGGAAGTGGTGGGGTTTTATCTCGATATTGCGTTAATGTCCCTTGTGTTCTGGTAAATTTTGATGAAAACCAAAACAAGAGCTTATGTCTTTGTTCTGCGGTTATGGCTTACCTTATCCAAAGCATTATGCACTGTATAGTTGAGATTAGATATTCTTATCTGTGTTCATTTAGATTTATCATCCAGTCTCCTGATGTTATGATAGGGCCAGAGGATGAAGGGGTTTGAGGGTATTTTCATTTATTCATTTTCCTTCGGGTTAGTCCTGTTATTTATCAGGGGTTGCACAGTGGAATGAACCGCCAACTTATCTGCAACCCAGTACTAGGAAACATCCATACATGCTTATTCACACACTCACACTATGGCTCATTTAGTTTATTCAATTCACAATATGTCTTTGGATTGTGGGGAAAACCCAGAAGAAACCCACGCCAACACGGGGAGAACATGCAAATTTCACACAGAAATGCCAACTGGCCCAGCCGGGACTCGAACCAGCGGCCTTCTTGCTGTGAGGCGACAGTGCTAACCTCTGAGCCACTGTCACCCCTGAGGGTATTTTATTATATGATTCTCTTAGTTAATCATTTATACATTTTATGATTAATAAGCAGTACTTATACTGAGCATTTATACTATTATACTCTGCATATTTAATGTGTAAATGACCAAAGGGGATTTTAAGCATCAAAACTAGGATAATTACATTAAAATGTGACCTGTTTAATTTCACTTAAAAAACAATAACGAATATAATAAATTTGTACCATTTTACAGAAGGACCCATTAAATATAATTCAGTTTAACAACTTTATAGTACAGTGGTCCCTCGCTATAACGCGGTTCACCTTTTGCGGTCTCGCAGTTTTTTTTTTTTTGTGGAATTTGACATGCATTTTTTTTACAGTGCATTGTGTTCTGCGTTCTGATTGGCTGTAGACCATTGTTAATCAATCTCCTCCATGTCTCATACAGTACAGAATGCATTCAGCTTGCCAAATTAACACATTCTCGATTGCTAGCAGTTTGAGTTCCAACACGGATTGCAAAAAGGGTTTTAACTGTCAGCAGCAAAACCATTGTAAAGGGGATGACACACCATATGCACCGCACTGCGCCACACATCGCAATGTGAACATATATTAAGGAGGAAGCCTGCTTCGCCTTGTGGATCAGTGACTGCAGGAAAAAGAACATTAGCCTATGCTGAACGCCAATAGTATCCGCACTAAAGCTAAAAAGCTTTATGAACCTTTTATCTGACACCAATGAATGTTCTCATCTGACAACAGGTTTTGATCTTTGGTTTAATTCTATAATACTGGCCTTTTTTTCTACGAAACACTCTTTGAGAGTGTTTAAACAAGTGAGAAAAGTGTGAAAATGTTAATGCATGTCTGAGAAATGTGTATAAAGTGTGTAGTGAGGGGTTTTACAGCCTTTAAACATCTATAATAATTGTAAAAAATAAAGCTGACTATCGACTATCATGGGCTATTTTTAGAATGTAACTCCTGCAATAAACGAAGGACCACTGTAATAATATTTAACATGTAATGCGAGTTACTTTTTAGTTTAGTCAATTCGTTTTTAAAAAATTGCTCAATTAAAATGAACGCAGTCACTTAAATCCCGCACACAATGAGAGAATGCAGATACAGACAGAAATGAAGATGGCAGAGTCTTACATTTCTGGAAATATTCTCGTTATTTTGAGCACATTAAAGAAAAGGAAAAGATGATTATCTGAACAGACAGTGATTTAACTTTTTAATAAGACAAAAAGTACAAAGTAGTAACTCCTATTTAAAAAAGTAGAAAAAAAAACATGCTAGTTCTGAAAGAGATCAAGCCTCAGCCAGGTCAGAAAAAGCAAAAGTAACTAAAAATTAATATATCGCATTACTATATATATATATAT
>CAIGQZ010000427.1:2625635-2660762 GCA_903798205.1 Danio tinwini
ATATACAGTTGAAGTCAGAATTATTAGCCCCCTGTTTATTTTTCCCCCAATTTCTGTTTAACTGAGAGATTTTTTTCAACACATTTCTAATCATAAAAGTTTTAATAACTCATTTCTAATAACTGATTTATTTCAGGACACTTCTATACAGCTTAAAGTGACATTTAAAGACTTAACTACAGTAGTTTAATTGGGTTAACTAGGCAGGTTAGGTTAATTAGGCAAGTCATTGTATAATAATGGTTTGTTCTGTAGACTATTGAAAAAAAATACAGCTTAAAGGGGCTAATAATTTTGACCTTAAAATTTTTTTACAAAATTAAAAACTGCTTTTATTCTAGTCGAAATAAAAACAAATAAGACTTTCTCCAGAAGAAAAATCTGACATACTGTGAAAATGTCCTTTCTCTGTTAAACATCATTTGGGAAATATTTAAAAAAAGAAAAAAAATTCAAAGGGGGGCTAATAATTCTGACTTCAACTGTATATAGTATATATAATATACAAATTACGGTAGAGTAGAAAACAGTACACTTACATATTTACCCCATGTGACTCTTTTTAGTCACATCTATGAGCATGCTAAGGCACCGATTGCTTGAAAGATCCTTAAGGTGCCAGCAGCCAAATGTTTTGTCTATGGGCAAGTGTTTTAATTCCACAGATGTGCTACTAATAGCTTTTTATAATGACAGCTGCTCTTTACTGGAATTCTATGGTAAAAACAAATCCAACCTGAGGGGGTGAACATGAGGAGGCTATTAAAAAAAAATTCTTTCAGTTTGGCATCAGTTGAAGAAATAAAAGTGTAATTTGGTCCAGTGCTTTAAGGTTTTTTCCACCCTTGTGGTTTTATTAGATGTAACTATATATGCATATATTCAAATGAACATTTAGTTAGGATGAGCTGACAGATCTTACATTCAGATTGCTGCTGTGTAAAGATTCCAGATTTGTAATATAAAGGGTGGAGCCTGTGATTTTTTTTTTAAGTATATTTGATGAATTAATAATCAAAAACAATTAGCTGATTCAGTAAAATGCAATCCATGTTGATGCAATGCTAAACACAATGGAAAAATCATAAATGAAGTACAAAAAGAAGAACATTCATTACAGACTTTGTTTGCAGATTTGCAGGAGCTTTGCGTCATTGTCTTCTTGTGGTTTATCGTGTTGCTGAGACCTAAGATTTTCCAGAGAATTTCCAGATTCTGTATAATCCAAATATGCAACGTAAACAAACAAATACATGAGTCAGCCGGTGAATTCCCAATTCATTGCTATACTTGTTGTTATGTGTTGTTACTACGATGTAGCGGCTTGAGTGGGTGTACATTACGCTGTACACCCACTTTTGCGTGGATGGAAGAGAAGAACTCCTTGTATGGTAAAAATGGGTGGTGTTAGACGATGGATGATATGTGGTTTGTGACTTTTTGGTTCTTGGTAGATTTGCAGTAAATAAATGTTTTCTTCTTCTGTCCCAAAAACCTTTTACTTCTATTAGTTTTGCCAAAAATGGCTTTTTATTAAATTAAATTGTAACACTTCTGAACTTAAAAAACAGGGAAGTGTTGTCATGGCAAAGGTTTTTCTTTCAAGAAATAACATTTATGTTCAAAGAGCATTCAACCCCCCTAAATATGTAATAGTCCTTTAAATATATACTCCTGTATATCCTGTATAGATTCTGTATATCTTAATCCAAATGTTTTAAGTAATGAAAATGTCTTTGCACTCATTTAGGATAGAGTTGCAGATACTTTTTTATCCCCACATGTACTATATTGCCAAATGTTTGTAGAAATCTGCTTCATATGGACATGAACTCAATCTGTACTCTAGGCTTTTATGGAGCTGGTCTACCCTTTGCAGCTGTAACACTTTCAACTCTTCTGGGAAAGTTTTACACAAGTTTTATGGGATTTTTTTACATTTCTTCTGGAAGTGCATTTGTGAGGTCAGGCACTGAAGTTGGATGAGAAGGCCTGGCTCGCAGTCTCTACTCTAATTCATGAGTGGTTCAATCAGGTCAAGATCAGGACTTTGTGCAGGCCAGTCCAGTTCCTCCATGTTGTCCTTGCTTTATGCACTGGTGTGCAGTTATGTCGAAACAGGAACGTCCCCAAACTGTTCCCACAATATCTTGTCCAACATGTCCTACATTGAAGCATTGAGAGTTCCTTTGACTTAAACTAATGGGCCAAGCCTAACACCTAAAAAACAACCATAATCCCTCTTCACAAAACTTTACACTTGGGACAATTCAGTCAGGCAAATACCGTTCTCCTGGCAACCACCAGTGCTCCAGACGAGGACAATGGTTGGGACATTTTCGAAAAATCAGCCTTCAGTCTCTACTCTAATTCATCCCAAAGGTGTTTAATCAGGTTAAGGTCAGGACTCTGTGTAGGCCAGTCCAGTTCCTCCTCACAAACCACCCTCATCCATGTTGTCCTTGCTTTATGCACTGGTGTGCAGTTATGTTGGAACAGGAACGTCCCCAAACTGTTCCCACAATATTTTGTCCAACATGTCTTACATTGAAGCATTGAGAGTTCCTCATTGACATAAACTAAGGGGCCAAGCCTTACACCTGAAAACAACCATAAGCCCCCTTCACAAAACTTTACAATTAGCACAATGCAGTCAGGCAAGTATCATTCTCCTGGCAACCACCAGACCTAGACCAGTGCTCCAGAAGAGGACAATGGTTAGGACATTTTCATTAGACTTTTCTGCATGATGTAATTGGAGAAGAGTCATCCATTTTTATAGTCTCTCATCACTGTTTAGCTTTGGTGAGATGTTGTCATTCTGTCTGACTGTGATACAATGGCCTGATTCATAAATGTGGACAAACAAAAGTGCTGCAAAAGCAATTTAAAGGGCATGTGTGAGTAGCACATGCAGAAAATACACATACGCATACATAAATTGGTATGTGCACAAATATTATGTGCATTCTGCTCTGGTGACAAAATTCACATCAGTATGTGAACCCTCTCATATGCATACTGACTGAAGTATGTATTTAAAGGGATAGTTCATCCAAAAATGTTGCTTTTTACAAAACATTTGATTTCCTTTTTTTCTGCTGAGCACAAAAGAAGAAGAAGAAAGAAGAAAAATATCAATAAACAGTTGACTGTAAACCCTAACCTTCACAAAATTTTCTTCTACTTTTGAAGGCGATGGTTACCAACAAATGTGTGATTGGCAGCTTTCTTTTTTCAATCACATCACATCTTCTCATCACATGCAGGGTGACTTTCTGTGAAATCTGTCCACTCCATCTGCCCAGTATCTATGGACTGGCTCTGACTTTGAGCAATTTGCGGCAACTCTTTGTGTTAGATTAGCACAGTTAACTGAAATGAGATGTGCTTTTGATGCTTTTCACTGGCAGTAATGGTGTGCATATGGTTAGGTGACAGTGTTCCAGTAATCATGGCCATACACGCACTGCTGCTGAACGGACATTTGAAAGAAAATAGGGATAATTGCACTATATGGCCAAAATTACATAACTCAGTCTAATTACAAGGCTTGGTTCTTCCTTTATTTGCAGTGAAACAAATCATGTCGTGTGAGACTAGCAATGTGTGTACTTTTAGCTTTTTTGCATCACTTTGATCCTGTTCCAAAATTATAATAAAAAACAGAGTATGGTATGGAATAACTTGTACAATACACGCAAAACCCAGATGTGAACCCAATAAAGCACCTACAGTTTAAAATGAATTAGAGCATCTGTTAAATAGATTTTATTGCACCAACAATTTTGCACCATCCAGTTGCTGACTTAATTCAATGCAGTGTTTGACTACTACCACTGTTTATAGATCTGGTAAATTTCACATAAAATATTACATCTGCTCAAAGGCTTCATTATGGCCTTAATACCATTCCTATCCACCTGTAATACTGCTAACATAGTGTAATTAGGACTGCTTGCCAAAGCACAATGACCATGTTTACATTATACATTTTCAAGAGTGACAACTGCATTTAAATACATGAGTGTTTTGTGTCTGTGTGTGTCTGTGTGTACAGAACAATTATGATTTTTTTTCTCTGCTTTCTTTAAATTGAGAAACCACCTATGTTAAGCGTAACAAAAGTAACGCAAATACTTTATGCTGAAGATATGCAAAATTGAGTGTTTGGTTGGTTTGGTGCTATTATAGGGATCAAGAATGGTTGCAATGATGCGTTTTCACAACAGAGGATTTCACAACCATATTTTAAATAAGGTTCTTACTCCAGAAACTTCAAAATAGTGAAGCCAAAACTAAATTTAGCTGCGGTTTATAAAGTATGTGGCCAACATTTTGTTTATTAGTAAATTTGGTAATGTAAACTATAAATAATCACCTCAATGCATTAATTCATAACCATAGACCTTGTCTAATGGTATTGTCATGAAATTTCTAAATATAACCTTAAATCTGAAAAGGTTGTGACAGTGTGGAAAACGCAAATAAAAAAAGAAAGCAGTGATTTCTAAAGCTACTTTTACTTGTATTTCATTGCAGTCAACACAGCAAACATTATTTAATGTGTTCCTCATGATTTTTTATTTATTTATTTATTTATCTTTTTAAAATAAACATGTATTCCAGTTTTGGTTCTGGAACAGTAAAAAGTTGGAACAATACGAAACAGTACGGGGTCTTCGTTGTTGCGTTTTGCGCTTCAAAATGCACCACAAATTCTCTATTGGAGACAGGTCGGGACTGCAGGCAGGCCAGGACTTTATAATGTGTGCTGAATGTGGTTTTGTATTGTTAAACTACATGGGCGTCCCTGGAAAAGAAGGCAGCATATTGTGCTTTAAAATCTCTATGTACTTTTCAGCATTGATGGTGCCATTAGAGAAGTGCAAGTTACCTTTGCCAAGGGCACTGAAACAACCCCATACCATGATAGACCCTGGCATTTGGAGTTGTTGCTTGTAACAGTCTGGATGATCCTTTTTTCTTTAGTCCGGAACCCACAACGTCCATTTTCCCAAAAAATACCTGACATACTGATCTATCTGACCACAGTACATGTTTCCACTGTGTGATGGTCCATTTTTAGATGCCTCTGAACCTAGAGACGTCTTCCTATCTTTCTTCTTTTATTGTTTTTTAACATTTCAATAATTTTCTCATGCATTTGTTTGCAAACTGGCGATCCTCTGCCCATCATTGCTCCTAAAGGAGTAGATCTTTTGTGGACGCTGTTTTTGTACCAAATCATAATTACAATCACCTGTTGACATCACCTGTTTTAAATCACATAATTATTTAACTAATTTACCTGATTACCAACCCTAAACCCTGCTCCTGTCCCAACTTTTTTGGAATGTGTTGCAGGTCTGAATGACAGGAAAGGATGTATATTTACAAATAAAATGAAGTTGACCAAACAAAACATGATCTATTTTGTGTTCATATTGTTTGCAATGAAATGCAAGTCAAAGTAAATTTGGAAATCACTATTTTCTTTTTTTTTTTTTTTTGCATTTTCCATACTGTCACAAATTCTCCTGATTTGGGGTTGTATATTGTTAATTTATGAATTCCATTAACTTTACAGAGATTTAAAATAACATTTTAATTTTGCAAGCAACACACTGTAAAATTTTGCTTTGTGTGAATTGTGTGCAGGTTAAGAATTAAGCAATGTTGTATTTTGTCTCTCTTTTTTGTCCACTTCAGCTCAGAGAAAGAGCAGTTAGCTGAAGAAGAGGAGGATGACCTGAAGGAAGTGTTGGATCTGAGGAAGATCGCAGTACAGCTGCTACAACAAGAGCAACAGAACAGGTGATCTTTCGCACTGAATCACATACGCTCATGTAACCTTTAGGGCCCATCAACCACAATATCTCCATCAGACATCTTCTGTATTAAAGCATTAATTAGATAGCTTCATTAGAGAAATTGGTCACAAATAACCACATATTTAATTAACCCCCTATGTAGGTGCTAACTACTAATTGAAATATACAAAAACTCATTTTATTTGCATTTATTTGTATTTTATTGATTTTAGGGTTACTAAATATATTTAGGGTCTTTATTGAGTATTTTAACTTGATGTTTTTTCTTTGACTTACCTAAGTTGGGCAGTTTCACATATATTCTGCTTTATCACAGTTATCTATGTAAATTATTTGGTGATTTTTAGAGCTAAAATAAATGCAACTCTGACTTTACAAACAGATCCTTAAGTTTCTTCATGGTTGCCTGCAGATTTAAAGGCATCTCAGTCATTTGTCATAAAATAATCTACATTAAAGTCAATTTTATATATTAAGAGCAGATTGCAACTGACATGAAGACATAACCACAATATTCAGCACTTTATAAAATCTTACCTCTAGCATTGCTAATTACTGTAATTAGACACACTGTATTTTTTTTGTTATATTCTACTAAATAAAGAATTGCAAAGGAAATTTAAGCTTAGATGATAATACTTTACTTCAAGGGGGTGTTTAAGGTGTCATGAAAACTATATGCCATGACACGTCAAGAATATGAAGAAGATTTATGCATGCTTATGACATTCACTGTCAGTCACTCACATTGTGTAAACATTGTTTTAGATGACTTTATTTATAAACATTGTTTAACTTGACATATTTAAATGCTTAGTGTATTATATATACTGTACTTAGTGTTCATATTTAAATACTAAATGTCTATGTATTTGTCATGAAAACTTGACTTTATCAAGACAACACAACTTGTCATAAATCTGTCATAAACATGATTTTCATGAGGCCATTATAATTGTCATGAATATTAAAACAGCGTCATTAATATTTTTCTTGATCTCAACTACAGTGTAAAATTTGAATGCCATTAAATATTCTTGATCCTGTTATACATTTTTTTGACAGAGTACTTTTAATAATACATTTTAATGACAAATTCATCTTTGTTCCCCTGAAAAAAATAATGAAATGAAAAATATTCATGACACATATGTAATTGCTTCATCACAACCATGTTTAGAGCTGACAAGTTATGTTACCTTGGTAATGCCAAGCTGTCATGTATTGTCATGTATTTGTTTATGTCAATCTCACACAAGGCCATCTTTGTATTTAAAATGACAACTGAGCAAATGACACTTAATAGCAGTTTATCGTGAGCATGCATAAAAGCTCTTTTATATTCCTGATGCCATGTTATGATTATAGAGGTGTGTTATGAACACCCCTTTAAGTAAAATGATACCAAAATATCTTATATATTTGTTTTCTGATAATAGACAAATTTCGAATCGACCTGGAATGACAAGAGGATGAGTAAATAATAATAATTAAATCTGAAGAAGTCATTTGAAGCAAATAGGCTACTCCTCTCCTCAGCACTCCCTTTCTTTCTCTTGGGGCTGATCCTGATACCTCAAATGACTCTGATCTCTTTCATTGCAAGTTACAACAGAGACGAAAGCAAGATTTGGCAGATTTGGCCTTTTTCGATGCTGTAATCCATCCAATTTTCTGGTTCTAAAGAAGTGGATGACTGTCAGATGTTTTGAAGTAATAGAATTAGACCCCCCCTCCCCACCCTCTCTGCTTACTAACAAATGAATCGCCATAATCCTCCTGCTCTTTCTCCTTCCATTTCCTTCACCATCAATTTCCTGCATCTCCACCCTGGGATCTGATTGGTGCTCGCATTACATTTGACTCTCAGGAGGCGATCCCTAATTTGTAGGGCAGAGAGTCTGATACACCGTAGAAGAGCAGCGGGCAGAGCTCACAGGTAGAAGGACAGATGTGTGTTTACATGTGTGTGTGATATACAGTGTGTTTTTAGAACAGGGTGTACACTCAAACTTTGCTGTTTGTTTAGACTAGTTATTTATAATGAGCTGCAACAACACAATTAGTGAGTTTTCATTGTGACAACTTGATTGTTTTATGTTCAAACTACTTAAATTTGTAAAAACTATTGAGTTAACTTAATTCCTTCATGTTGTCTTAACACAAATCCATTTTGTGTAACCCAGCATTGTTACAGTGTAGGCCACATGCTCAGTATATGTGGTCATGTGCATGTATGTGCATGTTTTGTGTAAGTAAGCACATGTGTGTTTAGGTTTAATGATGTCAAAGAGCCGAACATTACAATTCAATTGTGTTGTAATCTCATAACCCTTATCAAAGTTTATATGCTTATAGTACTGTGTTTTGCACGCCCTTACTAAAAAGAGTTGTATTCAAGTGTGCTATTAGTATACTTTAAACCAAAAAATTATTTTTGAAGTAGTTCTCTGAAATGTACTTCAAATTGCACCTACAGTAAGTATACTTGACAAACTGACAGAAAAGTCTTGTTCATTTACTTGTACTTAAAAGTATACTTTTAAAATGAAGAGCCTAATTTCTGAGTAAACTGGGATTAAAATATTATGTTTTAAAGTTATAAAGTTTTATAAGTTTATAATAAAGACAGTAAAATTGCTATGTAATTCTTCACCGATATAATCACCATGGCCGCATGGTGTCAGTAAACGCTAATATGTGTGTGTATGTGCTGCAAACAGCATTTGTTTGACTCCTCATTTCAGAAAGGCATGAATAGACTTTCAATAGACTGTATTTCAGCTTCTTCCGAGTCTGCCTCTATGACTGACGGCTGTTTATCTGATGTAATGCTGGAGAAGCAGACAAGCACATGGGAATGGTGGACGGGGAGAAACATTTGCATTTAAAGCCACAGGCTACAAAAACAGCTACAATGTACTCAGACACCAAAATAGGCAGATTCTGGAGGCTGTAATAAATTATCTGATGGGTATTTTAAGCTGAAACTCAAACACACTAATAAACTCAGACACCAAAGGCTTATTTTACATCTTGTAAAAGGGGTAAAATAGGTGTCCTTTAAAAGTATACTTTTATATACTTAAAAGTAAGTCAGTTTAGTTTAAAGCTATATTTAAGTAGTACACTTACAAGTATAGTACCAGTACATACTTATGACATGAAGTATACATATACTTCAACGTTACTTAGTTATAGTTCATACATTTTTTTTGTAAGGCTGTTTTTTAAGGAAGTTAAGAAAATAGCTTCCTGCAATACAAAAAAACTGTTGACGTGCAGAGCTGAGCTCTTATGTTTTGAATTAATCGCTTCAGTTCCCATAAAAAGATATGGTGTTCTTTTTGGAAGACATCATATGTTTTGTTACAGATCATTGCGGAGAGCTCTTCAATTCTACGTTTTTTTTATTAGCTGTACATACGTGTTTTGTCTTAAATTACCTAAAATACTTGCCAATTTAGGCTAAAATACATTTCCAAATATCCCGACAAACGTTTTTGTCACCTGTAAAAATTTTTACAAGCAGATATCTCATATTTTACTGTTCAGATTACAAAAGCTAAATCCATGTTTGGCACTAATGCGACAATTTGCTGTCAAGCACCTGGCCAATTACGAAAATACATTTAAATTCAGATACAGATCAAAGTCTGCGCAACGTTATATTTGACACTGTATAAGAATGACTCATGCACATGTTAAACATTTTTTCTGCATCATTTGAAAAAGGCATAACGGTTGTTTTGATCTTGCAGGTTTCTCAGCCACTCAGGGAGCAGCACCAAACAGAGATCTCCATCTCAGACTGTTAGAAGGTATTTCTCTCATGCATAAACACCTCCATGCCATGATTCTTTAAAAATCAGCTTTATTCTTTTTACACACACCTAAGCTATTTACTAAGGATGTGTGAGATTCCCCATTTATTAATTGAGTAATACTAATAAACCACAGTAAATGTAAAAAAAACTTGTGTTAGCTACATCAATAAATGTAATAATTAGTATTATAGTGTCAATCAGTGTATCAGAGTTAAACTACCTGGGTTGTTAAATCATAACAATTTAGGTTAAAAATAGCAGCGCCGTTAATTATAATAAATATATGGTGGATAATAATGATAATAGAGTTAACAAGCATCTTTACATATATTGCTTAGCAGAAAATCGGTAGATGTACGTTAGAACTATGATGATGCTTTTATTAAAAATGGATCATAAACTTCCATGCATTAAGATCAAGTGAATCAAATCAACTCTTTGTAATGCAAACTGCTTGGCTAAAAAAAACACTCTTCATGTTTTATTGGAATGCCTTTAGCTTTGTTTACAGTGTGTGTTTTTGATGTAATTGTTTCAAAAGCCATAGGCAGTGTCACAAATTTTATTTCCATCAAGCATTAAGTTTTTTGTCTGAGATTTTGTATTGGAAGCAAATCCACCATCTGATCCTGAGGAGAATGTAAATTTTACTCTAGAAAATCTCAAATTTTTGTTATTGGCTTAGGGTCAATCAGATCATTTTCCTTAAAAGTTGGCATACAGTAACTACAGCAAAAAATCACACATAGCAGGAGAACAGCAGTCTAGTCAAGAGTTAGGCAAAGATACAGAATTCAGATGTTTTACAGCTGACTGAAGCAGGATAACAAATCTATTTTAGACAAAACAAGGACGACAAAAAGAGAGACAAAACATTGGCTGGGGGCAAGCAGGTTATGGATGAATGAGCGATTCCATTCAGTATACTGCAATCTTGAGTTTTAAGAAGATTAGTTTACAGTGCAATTAATACAACTTTAGAAAAACCCTGAACATTCACTTGGAATAATTACAAATATTCATTTATGAAGTGTTTATGTTAATGAATTACGTTTTATTATAAGATGTTGTTTTTACATGCTAGTGCTTTTTTTTATTTGATAATGAATGCTTTTATAAAGTGGTATTAGTGAAAACAGACTGTTATTCATGACACAACAGCATTTAGCGTTTGTTGGAAAGAGATTTTTTTGAGGATTAAGAGGTCTTTTTGACAAAATAAGGAAAATAAGATTGGGATTAAATGGTAGGGTGGAGAAGAAGATTTTGACAGCTGAACAGGTAGCAACAGGAATGCACAGTTTACACCTTGTAAGTACCTTTTTTTTCCATACCTGTGGAGTTGTTTTGGATCAGAGTTAAAGATTCAGTTTTTTTGAATAGTTTAAGTTACAGATTTGATGAATTTTTACCAGAAGTCTGCTTTCAGCTATTCAACAATTTAGGTTAAAAATAGTAGCGCCATTGATTATAATAAATATATGGTGGATAATAATGATAATAGAGCTAACAAGCATCTTTACGTATATATTGCTTAGCAGATATACTGTAGATGTACATTAGAACTATGATGATGCTTTTATTAAAAATGGACCATAAACCTCCATGCATTGAGATTAAGTGAATCAAATCAACTCTCTGTAATGCAAACTGCTTGGCTGAAAAAGCCCACTCTCTTCATGTTTTATTGGAATGCCCTTAGCTTTGTTTACAGTGTGTGTTTTTGATGTCATTGTTTCAAAAACCATAGGTCTGAGATCCTGTATTGGAAGCAAATCCACCATCTGATCCACCATCTGGTGCCACAAATTATGTTTTTTAATGCTTATTAGTTTAGATAATTGTACATTGAAATGTTTATATCTAATTGTCTTTTAATTTATACATTTTCTTTTCTTAGCAAATAATAATGATCATACATTTTTACAATAATTTACTTAAGACACCCAGTAAAATTTAATTATGTGAAGCAATAGTTTATGTTTTCAAATACGTTATCAACATATTTAGAACAAGAATCATTCGACGATTAAATATAATCCAAGGAGCATTGTTGTAATGTATAATATCGCAGCACAAAATACTAATCAACTGTAAATTTTCATTTTCATACTTTTCCATTTTCTTCAAAACCCTTTGTTTTACCCATTTGTCAGCATTACATTTTGTGATGTATAATTATATTTAAAAACATAGTTCAAAATGTAAATGCAAAGGTTTAAATTTAAAATCAGAATCAGTTTTATTGCCAAGTGTGCTTCACACACACAAGGAATTTGTTTTGGCAACAGAAGCTTTCAGTGTACATAAAGTGACGAGTGACAACACAAAATTAAATACAAGAAAGAAAAGGCAATAAACATTAAACAGACATACAGTTAGTCAAAAAGATCTGGATGTTGAGTTGTATGTACAGATATGCTGTAAATATACAGGTTATAAGGTGCTGTGTACAAGTGTGTATGAGAAAGTATTGCACGTTTATTGCACAGTAGGGGAATATTAACTGTTCATGAGGTAGATGGCCTGAGGAAAGAAACTTTTCCTGTGTCTGGCTGTTTTTGTGCTTGGTGCTCTGTAGCGCCGACCAGACGGTAACAGTTCGAACAGGTAGTGTGCTGGGTGTGAGGCGTCCAGAGTGATTTTACGAGCCCTTTTATTCACTCTGGAAGAGTACAGTTCTTGAAGTGTAGGAAGGGTAGTGCCAGTGATTCGTTCAGCAGTCCGGACTATTCGCTGTAGTCTACAGAGGTCGGTTTTGGCAGCTGAGCTGAACCAGACGGTGATTGAAGTGCAGAGGATGGATTGGATGACGGCTGAGTAGAACTGTACGAGCAGCTCCTGTGGCAGGTTGAACTTCCTCAGCTGACGAAGGAAGTACAGTCTCTGCTGGGCTTACTTTACAATGGAGTCAATGTGAATGTCCCACTTCAGATCCTGAGAGATGGTGGTGCCCAGGAACCTGAATGACTCTACTGCAGCCACAGTGCTGTTCATGATGGTGAGTGGGGGGAGTGCAGGGGGGTTTCTCCTAAAGTCCACTATCATCTCCACTGTTTTGAGCGTGTTTAACTCCAGGTTGTTGTATCTGCACCATAAAGCCAGCCGCTCCACCTCCTGTCTGTATGCAGACTCGTCACCGTTCCGGATGAGGCCGATAACAGTAGTGTCATCCGCAAACTTCAATAGCTTAATGGAGGGGTCTTTTGCAGTGCAGTCGTTTGTGTACAGGGAGAAGAGCAGTGGGGAGAGAACACATCCCTGGGGGGCACTAGTGCTGATGGTGCGGCTGTCGGATGTGATTTTGCCCATTCTGACTAGCTGTTGTCTATCTGTCAGAAAGCTGGTGATCCATTAACAGACAGAGCTAGGGACAGACAGCTGGGTCAGTTTGTTCTCGAGCAGTGATGGGACGATGGTGTTAAAGGCAGAACTGAAGTCCACAAAGAGTATCCTTGCGTAGTTCCCTGGTTTGTCCAGATGTTCTAGGATATAATGCAGTCCCATGTTGACTGCATCATCCACAGACCGGTTTGCTCTATAGGCAAACTGCAGGGGGTCCAGCAAAGGTCCAGTGATGTCCTTCAGATAAGCTAGCACCAGTCTTTCAAATGACTTCATGGCCACAGATGTTAAGGCAACAGGTCTGTAGTCATTGAGTCCTGTGATCTTTAATTTCTTTGGTATTGGGATGATGGTGGAGCATTTGAAGCAGGATGGAACTTTGCGCTGTTCCAGTGATCTGTTGAAGATCTGTGTGAAAATGGGAGCCAGTTGGGCCGCACAAGTTTTCAGACAGGCTGGTGAAACACCATCTGGACCTGGTGCTTTTCGTCTCCTCTGTTTACTGAAGATCTGACGCACATTATCCTCACTGATCTGAAGTGCCGGGGTGGAGAAGGAGATTGCTGGAGGTGTTGATGGCTGTTTACTGAGGATCTGATGCCCATTATCCTCACTGATCTGAAGTGCAGGGGGGGAGAGGGAGATGGCTGGAGGTGTTGATGGCTGTGTAGGGAGATGGTCCGGCTGGGTGTGAGGTGTCTGGTCAGAGGTGTCAAATCTAGAAAATATTCAGCTCGTTTGCAAGATGTTTGTTGCTGTCGATACTGGGGGATGGCGTTTTATAATTTGTGATGTCTTTCAGGCCTTTCCACACTGATGCAGGGTCGTTGGCAGAAAACTGGTTTTGCAGCTTCTTGGCATAGCTTTTCTTGGCCACACCAATCTCCTTTGTCAGTGTGTTCCTGGCCTGATTGTATAAAATCCTGTCCCCGCTCCTGTAGGCATCCTCTTTTTCATGACAAAGCTGTCTAAGTTTTGGTGTAAACCATGGTTTATCATTGTTAAATGATAAGTAGGTCCTGGTAGGGATGCATAACTCCTCACAGAAATTGATGTATGATGTTACAGTCTCTGTGAGCTCGTCTAGGTCAGTGGCTGCAGCTTCAAAAACACTCCAATCAGTGCATTTAAAACAGGCTTGTAAGACCTGCTCTGTGTCGTTGGTCCATCTCTTAACAGTCCTTAATACTGGCTTAGTAGTTTTAAGTTTTTGCCTGTAAGTTGGTATAAGATGAACCAGACAGTGGTCGGAGAGTCCTAGAGCTGCTCTGGCGACGGAGCGATATGCATCCTTTATTGTGGTGTAGCAATGATCCAAAATGTTATTGTCTCTGGTGGGGCATGTGATGTGCTGTTTGAATTTAGGCAGCTCATGTGTGAGTTTTGCCTGATTAAAGTCACAGAGAATGATAAAAGCAGAGTCCGTGTGTCGTTGTTCAGTCTCTGTGATCAGATCAGACAGCTGTTGTAACGCAGTCCTCACGTGTGCTTGTGGTGGAATGTAAACACCAATGAGAATGAACGAGGAAAACTCCCGCGGTGCATAAAACGGCTTACAGTTAATGAAAAGCGCTTCCACATCAGGACAGCACATCTTCTTTAACACAGTTACATCCGTACACCACCTCCTATTGATGTAAAAGCATATCCCACCACCGCGTGTTTTGCCCGTTGACTCCGTATCGCGATCTGCTCTGTACAGCTGAAAGTCCGGTAAGTGTAATGCGCTGTCCGGAATGGCTTCGTTCAGCCAGGTTTCTGTGAAACACAGCGCAGCAGAGTTGTTAAAGTTCTTGTTTTTGCGTCAGAGCAGAAGTAGTTCGTCCATTTTGTTAGGAAGCGAGCAGAGATTCGCTAGATGGATGCTAGGCAGCGCCATTCTGAAGCCGCGCTGTCTCAGCCTGACAAGCGCGCCAGCTCTTTTTCCACGCCTCCGGGTCTTGTATTTCTTCCACAAAGCAGCTGCTCCGCCGATGACAATGTTCCTCAAAACGCCAGAGAAATCAAAATCCAGTTGGTGATTAGTTGGTGTGCACTGCCGAATGTTCAGCAGCTCATCCCTGGTATAACTGATCGTGTTTGATAAACATAAAACAGGACAGACTAACAGAAATAGTGCAAACACTGGAGAGCTCCACACCGAGGCAGCCATCCGCGGCACCATCCTGAGAGTAAATATAGTAAATATAGTTTTTTATCTATACAAGCTTATGTATGATATCTTTTTTACATTTAAGTTTTAGAAGACAGAGTAGACAGTTTACCTCATATTTTGATCAAAGTAGACAGTTTACTGCCATGTATAATGCTTTTTTATGTCTTTTTCCCCCCTTTTATTACATTTGATGGAAACACCAAAACAACTGATCTTTGACCCACATTTTATCCCATTACATGTTGTAAGACGTAAGCATATACACACTTCTTATTAGAAAGTTACTTAAAGGTGCAGTAGGTGATCTGCCAGAATGCTAGCGTTAGCATAATAGCTTAGAAATTTTATGACCCTCTCCTGCCTTTCAAAGCCACCCCTCCTTAAGTCATAAACACGAACTGATTAGATACGACACTAGATCTGGTCATTCACCAGTTAGAAAACTCTATCAAGACACGCACTTTATCAAGCGTAGTTGTTGACAGGCCAGCGGGTGCAGCCCCAAATCTGTCACAGGCTGTCACTGTTCAAAAATGAACAAATGTGTGAATATAAATCAAACTTCACCTCAGTAAAGCTGGTTAGGCGGAGGAGCCCATTAACTGATGTTTTATTAAACAAAATAAAAATTAGCTCAGACAAAAAGGAGAGCTAAAAACAGAAATGTCCTGTAATCTTTTTTCATTACACTTACGTTACCAGGACTACAAGTGACTTTTCATTTTCAATTGTAGTCACTGATCCTCGTACATCGCTTGGTTTCCTCTCCTTTTACACTTGAACAACTAAACAAATGCTCAGGTCTATTTAACTGACTATATTATCGATGCTGTGAAAGGTACTTCATGAACTTGAAAATAGCCAATCTTTTGCCAGACGTTTTCAGTGGCTGGACAACACTTCCGTGCATATAAGCCCATTCATAAACAAGAACACAATCCACAATTCATTGGCAAGACGTGTTTGGCGCGATTTGTTGCTATTTTCAGACTAGCGCAACCCTAATTTTCCCATTTTGCACCATGGTGTTTAAATAGCAAATCTATTTGCAGCATTTTGTGGACTTATGGGTGTGCTGATCTAGAAAGGAGGTGTGTTAAGGTGCATTGTTGTCATGTTGCTATTTTGAGAAATTAAAATAGACTGCGCAATTGAAAGTTGGTCTGAAGTCCAGTGCAGAGCGTGTTAGTTGTGTGCATTACAAAATCATTACAAAAATTGTATTTTTTTACATAAATATAATAACCCCTGCCTCTATGCCTTCTTCACCTCGGGGTGTCAGAGTCTGTGTCATGTGATTTTCCCCGTGTTGTGTTCCATGTGCTTTTGTTATGTCATGTAATTCCTTAGTTCTGTTTTTCCGCCGTTTGTTAGTGTTTATGAGTTTCACCTGTGTCTCACCCCTGTGTGTAATTAGTTCAATGATGTCCTGTGTTTTGTTCAGTCCAGCATCTGGTATTACACATCATTCCATGTTGTCTACACCCGATGATTACTGTATGTCGTTGTTCCAGTGTTTTTTGTGAGGGTTATGTAAATAAATATGTGTTTTGATAATTTCTGCGATCCTGTGGCCCTGTTAGAGAGTCAAGTCGTGACACGGGGTGCTTTTTTCAGTTTATTCATGACAATTTGCTTTTGTATAATGTTGTTTTTATTAGCAGTATAATTTATTATATGCATATTTGTATTTGTTTTATTAAAAACAGACTCTGATTTGTCCACCTGTCGGGTTTTTGACCATATGAGGCATAGGATGTCTGTTTGGATACTCAGTTTTTTGACAACACTTATTAATAACACTTGTTTTTTGAAAATACAAATATTTGTGCTTAACAAATAAAATTATATATGTAGGCTAATGGATGTCTTCAGTGGAGTGTACAACACCGTTTCCTTGTCTATGAAAGTAAAGGAGTACAGTAAAGAGGCCAAATGGAGAAGGCACATTCTTTATCTTGGTGCTGCAGATAGTCTGTTTTCTCGCTAGTGAAGAGTTAAATTGGATTCGGACAAGCCTAATAGATCTTTATGCCTAATAGACTTTATAAAATAGAGCCCCATAAATCTGACTTCAACTGTATATTTACAAATAAAAACATAACACATGCATGTATGCAAGATATTTTTGAATACAATATTTGAATAAACAAATTAGTTTATAAGCAGACATAATTCCTGTTGAATAAATTATTTCAGGTCTACACCATCCCTTTCAGTCTAATCTAAAATTCATACAGACGAAACTATTCAATGAACATTTTTACTTCAAGTCTTTCAATCTGACTGTTTTCTCATAGTTTTGCTATATGTCATATTTTAAAACAAATTTTTGAATTATAACAGAAACCTCAAGGCACATTATATCAGTCACAGACCTGTCAGTATTGTCTTCAAAAAGCAATCCCAGCTTTATTACAGCTCCAGACATGCCTGTCAAGCTGTTACCCCAGAGCATACGATACAGCCTAATTTAGACCACTAGTCTTCTAGAATTACAAGCTGTCAATCTCAACTGTAAGGTTGTCTAGTGTACAGCCCTCCATTACTTTTATCCTCCACAGACAAAGTAGGTGGATTAATGATCTGACAGCACATCAGGCCCCACCTCACACGCATGAGTGAGAACATACATTATCACATGTGAACACCTAACCATAAAAAAAAAAATCTTAGTCGCTCTTAAGTCCTAACAAAGTATCCGTTTTCTTTACAGTGCATCTCTAGATGAAGGAACCAGCTCCGCATCAGCATTCAGTGGACAGGTACACACATCTTTACCAGCAGATGCCTTGATAAACATGTCTAAATGTGTTCAATAAAGCGTATAGCCATGTGCTCAATTTGACATACCTTGTAAGAAATACATGCTGGCTTCAGACTTGAAAGTGTCAGTTATTTGACATCTTAGATTTGATGGTGCAAGCCCTTATTTTTACAATAGCAGCGCTGACAGCACTTCATCTGTCAATGCTGTATAACACACACGTTCTTTTGTCTGGTAATCTGTGTTTTGAATATAACCTGACATGCTAACTCATTGTCAGATCCACATGAAATCTGCAGTCACTGAGCAACTCGTGTAAACACCTTAATCATATTATTGTCTTATTCAGATTAAGGCAAATAATTCGATTTCTGATGTCCATGTAAACAGTCTAAAATAATACTTTAGCTGGTTTTAGCAACAATTTTCTTCTTAATGTATTTTAAGGGATGTTTCTTTACTCACCCTTAGGGCATCCGAGACGGAATTCACTTTTTATCTTTCAGTACAACAATAAAAATCTTCAACTTTGGTCATTGGTGGTGTACAAATTGCAAGGGATCATCTGTAAATGCAATTATAATGTCATAGATAATGTGCACTTTTCTTCAGACAGATCTTTTTGCTCGATTAGACCTAAGGATGTTGCCAGGGGCCTCAGGTAGAAAATTGTGTCATCATGTACTCATGCTCTACTTGCTCCAAACCTTGTGGAGTTTCTTTCATCTGTTGAACACAAAGGAAGATATACTGAAGAATGTTGGAAAGCAGCAGCCATTGACTTCCATAGAATTTTTTGTTCCTACTATAGATGCCAATGGCTGCTGGTTTGTAACATTCTTCAGATTATCTTACTCTTTGTTCAACAGAAGAAAGAAATTCATAAATGTTTAGAACCATTTCAGTTCGAGTAAGTGGTGAGGATATTTTCATGTCTGGGTGAGCTATTTATTTAAGCTTTCAGATATCAATGTAAGTACAGTACTCTTAGCTTTATTGGAGTTTAGAAAATTAATGCAGTCTGCAGATTTCATCCGAGTGTGCATATCATCATGTTTGTCGATTTCAATCTTCCTTATTCAGTTTTTTTCCCATCTGTGTGTCTGTGTGTGTTATTTTTTTAAGGAGACTGATCTCACTGATGAAGATGCAGCTTTCTCTGAGGTCACTCTTCACTTCATCACATTCTTCCTTCTCATTTTTCATTCTTAAGCCTTTTTCACACCGCAAGCGTGAGCAGAGTGTGAGCAGCGAGTGTTTTTTTTGGCTCCATTTTTGCCACACTTCGCACGCTCAATTAAAGTGACAGTGCATTGATAATGGCCAAAAACATTGACATTGAATGACAGTAAAAAGCAATTTTACCCAATAAACGCATCGATAATATCCACTGATTTTTATATATACAATCGAATGAACTTAAACGATTAAAAACGGTAACAAATATTTATTTGGGCCTAAACAACAAAACCAAATTTAAAACAATTTTAGTATTAGTTTTGCTTAGTAAGTTGCACACTAGTCGATCATGTTATAGTTATAGTTGATCATGTATAAATATCACTATAACTTTATTGTATACTGTAAATATTATTATACATCATCCTGACAATCCAAAACAAAATGACATGTTATCACAGGCGATTGTCGAGTGCACCTGAAAAGACATGAATGACACTCCTCAGAGCGTGAGAAGCATACAGTTCTTTATGATCTATATAATTTGTAAAATAAAGACTTGCAGGTTAAGGAAACAGCATAGGAGCAAGTTGTCGCAGGTCTTGGTGCAGATGAAAAGTGAAAAAAAGTGTATTTATAGATAGATAGGTAACTAGATAGAATAGACAGAGATAGATTGATCTGTGCAGCAGCGGCCGATGAGCGCGCTGCAGACGCAGTCGGTGTGAAAGCCAAATGCCTGCATGCTGCTTCTGCTCTCCATACGCGATGCGCACACGCTGCTCACACACTCCTTGCGCTTGCAGTGTGAAACTGCCGTTGTCCTTACAGTAAAGCTTCCAAGCTATCATTTTAGTATGATTTTTTTTATTAACATGTACATTTTCTATTAAAGGGAGGTTTCACTCAAAAATGAAGATTCACAGATTATTTTTCTACTAAAGATGTCAATGGACACCAGTTTCCAGCTTTTATTTAAAAAAATACTTATTTAGTTTTCTAACAGAAGAAAGAAACTCATAAATGTTTTGAGCCAAGTGCCTAGGTGAGGAATTGGCGTGCAAATTTTCATTTTGGGTGAACCTTCCCTTTAAGTTGATCAGCAATGAACATAAGAATTTATTATTCCTCAAAGTCTTTTAGAAATAAATGCAATGTTATTTTACTTTCTATTGAAGAATCCTGAAAAATATGTAATATTGTTTTCACAACAATATTAAGCAGCAAAATAGTTTTCAGCATTGATAATAATTGTTCATTGAGTAATCAATCAGCATATTAAAATAATTTCTACACTATTAAAGTTTTTGTTTTAATATGTAACATCCTTAATGAGCAGATGACTTATTTTACTTAATAAAATAATGTTTTAATAAACAAATATAATAATAAAAAATAATCTAAACAGAATCTAATATCTAAACTAAATCGTTTTGCTGGAAATCCAAATTTTATATGATGCACAACATTGCCTAATTGGTTTACAACATTGGTCTTCAACACATTCTTTTGATTTCATGCGTTTAATCGTTTATGACATCTTTGCCAACAAAACCCCATCTGAGTTATCAAACCACATAATCTGAGCAAATGTTTGATGGATTTTCAGTGTTGTGCAGCACTGATCCAAAAGAGCAAGTTCTGCCATCTGGCAAGAAACGCACTTCTCATTGCCTTCAGCTGTTTTTATAGTTAGAGAGTCCTGTGATTCGCTCTATTGTTTTGATTCTTCTTCAGCCTTCTTCCTCTTGCTCATTTGACGGAAGTTTAAAATCAGAGAGCAGTGACTCAGAACCAAGATGGCCAGAGGTTCCTCCCGTGCTCAACCAGAACGAGGATCGGAGAAGAAACAAGTACCTGAGAAAAGACTACCTGAAGGTACCGCACGCAAGCATGTGCACATTCCCATGCTGACAAGTTTTGTTTTATGATGTACAAGGTGGGCCAATTATAATAAATTACATATACATATGCCTTCAGATGACCCCAAAGATAAAATTCTAAGTGGGTCAGATCGGGAGTCCTTGGGGGCCATTCAAATTTTCAGGAAACTATTCAGGAAACCATTCCCATTTTATTAAGGTGTATCCATATAAATAGCCCACCCTGTATACTCACGTTACTTTTTCATAGTCATTTTTTAACACGTATACAAATATTTTAATACTCTCTGCCACTTTAGACTGGTACCCTGTATTTACCCCTGGAAAATAGCATGAATTGCATGTAATTGTGTCCATTGCTCCAAATGTTCTCCAAACATCCTAGGCTGATGTATTATCTATACTCATCATCATTCAGGATGTCAGCTGTTTATTTTTTTAATTGCTTTATTTACTGGATGATTGTGCATGCAGATTTACTGCATAACTGCATGCTCAGATCTCATCAGGTCATGAACTGGCACGCGATTGGCTGTAATTGTTATATTTTATCCCCTTGAAGATGTTCTCCCTTGAGAGAGATTTCAAGACCAAATTGTATCTGATAATCTGAAAAAAAAATCTTATTTACACTATATGTACTGTTTTAAATCTCCTATTGTCACGTTTGCCGGCTATCGATGTCTGCAGAGATCGCCGGTGAACTACAAATCAGTCTTGAACTACAAATTCCTTCTTATCTTCCGAGATCAGACTAGATCGGGCATGCCCAGGGTGGTAAGCGATTTGTAGTTCATGACGGATTTGTAGTTCACCAGCGATCTCTGCAGTCATCGATCGCTGGCAGATGTGACACCTATATAGAGTTTTGAATATGGCAAAATAATGGAAAAAACCTATATGAATTCCTAGCGACCCACACAAAACCGATGCAGTCTTCTAACATGGATCCATATCACGAAGAACAAATTCTTCCTCTGAGCCCTATAATTCACTATGAAAACAATTTAATGTGTCAGCTAAGGGTTCACAGAGATCTCTGGTGCATGTTAACTTCTCTGTTGACGTGTCAGTGATGCTTGACACATTCCGTAAGCAGATGAAACATGGAGAGTTGTTAAAACAGCACCATATGTGGAGTGAAAAGACAGAAACTCAACATCAAAGCCTCATGTCAACAGTAAAGGAGGTTCTGGTCTGTCTTGCTGCCTCAGGACCTGAATATCTTGATGACATTGATTGTGGGGATAGTGGAAAAAAAACTATGACTCAAAGCACATGTGTTGATGAGCTACAAAACAGCAGGCCAATTTCTGCCCTCTGCAGTGGCTCAACCTGACTTACAGTATGTTGGCACAACCTTGAGAGGGATTCATAGCAGACAGATATCTGATATATTTAAACTATTTGAAAGAGTTTTGTGAAGAGGTGTGGTTTGCGCTCATCTAATCCACAATTACAGGAAATATGGGGTGGAGATATCTCGGGCAAAATGAGGGTTATTAAATGCAGGGTTCAAAAACATATTCCATCTATGCGTAGCACAGTGTGGGACCACCACTGACCCAATAATGAAATCAGAGACATGGGCGAAGGTTTAATTTGTGTAGGTCTTTTACTTGCGCATCTGTGGAGTTCACTTAATTTATTAAAATTCAGTTATAATTTGATTATAGCTCTGTTTTATTTCAGAGTTCTTAATTAGATTTTCTGCATGGAATATGAACTCAATTATTTACAATAGTATTATTTTTATAAAATTATAATTCAATTTTATTACTGATTCTACTGCATTAAACACCTTACTCAAAAACTTATTAAAAATAAAGAAAGACATTCACAAACACACACACACACACACACACACACACACACACACACACACACACATATAGTGCATATACACTCACCAGCCACTTTATTAGGTACACCTTACTAGTACCGGGTTGGACCCTCTTTTGCCTTCAGGACTGCCTTAAGCCTTTGAGGCATAGATTCAACAAGGTACTGTAAATATTTCTCAGATATTTTGATCCATATTGACATGATAGCATCACACAGTTGCTTCAGATTTGTTGGCTGCACATCTATGATGTGAATCTACCATTCCTCCACATCCCCTGTGGAGGCCATTTGAGCACAGTGAACTCATTGTCATGTTCAAGAAACCAGTCTAAGATGATTCGCGCTTTATGACATGGCGTGTTATCCTCCTGGAAGTAGCCATCAGAAGATGGGTACACTGTGGTCATAAAGGGATGGACATGGTCAGCAACAATACTCGGGTAGGCTGTGGTTTTGACATGATGCTCAATTGGTACTTATAGGCCCAAGGTGTGCCCTACACCATTACACCACCACCACCAACACCAGCCTGAACCGTTGATACAAGGCAGGATGGATCCATGCTTTCATGTTGTTGACGCCAAATTCTGACCCCACCATGCGAATGTCTCAGCAGAAATCGAGACTCATCAGACCAGGCAACGTTTTCCCAATCCTCTATTTTCCAATTCTGGTGAGCCTGTGCGAATTGTATCCTCAGATTCCTGTTTTAAGCTGACAGGAGTGGCACCTGGTGTGGTCTTCTTCTGCTGCTGTAGCCCATCCGCCTCAAGGTTGGACGTGTTGTGTGTTCAGAGATGCTCTTTTGCATACCTCGGTTGTAATGTGTGGTTATTTGAGTTACGGTTGCCTTTCTGTCAGCTCGAACCAGTCTGGCCATTCTTCTCTGACCTCTGGCATCAACAAGGCATTTGCGCCCACAGAACTGTCGCTCACTGGATAATTTTTCTTTTTTGGACCATTTGGACCATTCTCTGTAAACCCTAATGATGGCTGTGCGTGAACATCCATCTGTGCATAGATCATCAGTTTCTGGAATACTCAGACTATGCCACGTTCAAAGTCACTTAAATCACATTTCTTTCCCATTCTGATGCTTGGTTTGAACTGCAGCAGATCATCTTTACCATGTCTACATGCCTAAACATATTGAGCTGCTGCCATGTGATTGGCTGATTAGAAATTTGCGTTAACGAGCAGTTCGACAGGTGTACCTAATAAAGTGGCCATTGAGTGTATATGTATGATGTACATAAATAAATCAGAGACTCTGTGTAGGAATTACAGAATCTCCAAAGATACTTTTGACACTTTTTAATATAATAAAACAGGACAAGTATTCATAAATTTAATATAAATAAGTTAATCATATTTTTTTTTTACTGGGACTTTTGTAGTAGGTCGCCTTGACAGAAGATCAACACTTGCTTCTACATCACTTTCTGTTTAGCTCCGCCCACTGAATTCACTTGTATATGTAAATAAAGAGAGGCAAATTTAGGTCGATGTAAAAACCAAAAACATAGAGAGGACTATGAAGACAACAGTCAGCTGCTGTTAAATTGAGACCATCTTATCGATTAGACATTTAAAATGATACCAAACATCAAAGGAAAAAAAGCAATAGACAATATATATTATATTAAGGATACTATATAGATATTCCTGGTGAACTCGTGGCATTCTGAGTGGTTTTTGGTCTGGTGGAGGAGGAGGGTGGTTTCAGGATGGGTGAGAACAGCAAAGAGACAAATTACTTCCTGATGTCTTCTCCTGATTTGTGGAAATTTTGTTTTATTACAGGGAATATGTTTTTGTCACAGCCTTGTTATAAAAACAAAATGTACCCATAACATAAAATATGAAAATGTTTCACCCGTTAATTATTCAACAATTGAATTACACTGCAGACCCAAGCAACAAGCAGTTGTCTTCTTACACATTGCACAACCCGACAAACACCAGTTGAAAAATTTCAATTGCAAAAAATGAGCAGCAACAGAGGAGAGCAGATGTCAACATGAGTAACACAGTGTTCTGACAAGACCAGACAAAGGGTCTGTTGTTGCTGCTCGGCATCTACAGGTATATGTGCAGTTGAAATGGGCTATAAGAGGAGTGTTATTTTATCATGTGTTTATTTTAGCCCTAGAAAGAGTATGTTTTTTTGTTTTTTTTTAACAAGCAACACTGAGTAAGTTTACATGGACAGTTGGACACCAATAATCTGATTTTAATACGATTAAGACAATGCTCCGATTAAGAGTCTACCATGTAAACAGTGATTTTTTTTAAATTAATTTAATCCGATCAAGGTCATAATTGAACTAAACAGAAATCAGATTAAGACATGTGGAGTATGCTGATTTAAGTCGCATTATTGAAGTGCAGTACAGACATGTAAACACAGCAATCAAACTATTACTGCCATGTAGGGCTTTTTGTCGTTTTGTGACAGGATATTCCATACACACACAGCTGTTTGACACTATTCTCTGCAACTGTTGAGTCAGTAAAGGACCACAGACACATACACTGCAATATGCAAAGTTTTTTCTCCTATTTGGCATGCGGTATCAAATTTCGTTGAAACAACACTCTTCCACCAGTCCTTAATTCCTACTTGTATCCAATACCTCAATTTTTCACAGGGGCATAAATGAAATTTTCCTGAATGAAAATGAAACTGCCGAATTGCAGTTAAAGCCGAAAAAATGAAACACCCGAAAATACATTAAACTCCAGAGGAAATGTGGATAGCGTGGTGACACAATGATATTAATCTACAGTAATTATGTGCTATAACATGTAAAACGGGATCATAAAAGAAACATTCAAAAAGCAACTCATGTAAACACCTTAATCATGTTATTGTCTTATTCAGATTATGGGCGTAAAATGATGAAATATGCCCTGCGCGTTCGCAGTTTTTAAGGAAACTTTTCGGTGCGGTAATCAAGTCAATATTATTGTTCAAAAGGGTAATGATTCGCACTCATCAAGTATTTACTTCATGCTGTTTTTATTTTTACATTCTACGGGTGACTCGGAAAAATGGTTACTGACAATGTTTACATGGACATCAGTAGTTGAATTATTTTCCTTAATCTGAATAAGACAATAACATGATTAAAGTGTTTACATGAGCTGCTTTTTGAAAGTTTTTTTCATGATCCCGATTTATATGTTAGTTAGATATTACATAGATAGTTCGATTAACATCATGACATCACCATTTAATGCTAGTTTCCTCCAGTGTTTTATACAACAACAGTTTGTGTTGGTCATTGCACCATATGTGGTTTGGGGCATTTTGCTTTTAATTTTGCGAATTTTTTAACTTTAAGTTGAACTGTAGTTCATTTCTCACGCTTTGTGTGCTAACAGAAGATGGCGGACACAAATTCTTCAAGCAACAGGCCACCTCTGCAATTTAATTCACTAACTTTTCATTCTCTAACTTTTCATTCATTCATTTATCAGGTACTGGATGAGAGTAGTAATCGTTTTCCACTCGCATAAAAAATGTGCTCTCTATTGCTTCAAGACATTTTCATTTGGTTGTAGTGAAACTCTTGACAAAATGTAGTGAAACGTACTACAAAAAATGGTAGTGGTTTGATTTAAGCTGTTTACATGTCTGTACTTCACTTCAATAATGCGACTAAAATAGGAATACTACACATATCTTAATTTCATTTCTGTTTAGGTCATAGGTTTGAAACCTAATTCCTGGAGGGCCGCATCTCTGCACAGTTTTGCTCTAACCCTAATCAAACATAACTGATCTAACTAATCGAGGTGTGCAAAAGAGTCTTGAACACCTTAATTAGTTGTATCAGCTGTGTTTGATTAGGGTTGAAGCAAAACTGCAGAGCTGTGGCCCTCCAGGAATTAGGTTTCAGACCTATGGTTTAGGTGGATTTTGACGGTAACCAATAATTGCTGTTTACATGGTAGACTTTTAAAGTCCCCATGAACCAAAAGCTGCGATTGTTATTTTTTTCGCATTGTGACGCAGTTTCTAGAGAAATGGAATATTAAATGACACAACAGTGGGCATAGCTCGTTTTTTCTACTGCGAGCTGAATTGATGTAGTAAAGTAAGCGTTTCAGAAAGATGGGGAACAGGGTTTGGGGAGAGTTATTAAAACCTAATACACATCTCCTCCTCACCATTTCTGTTTGTTGTCAAAACTGATGCCCAATTCCTAAAATATATGTAATCTGACAAATTAACTGAAAAAAATAACACAGGAAGTGCTTTTACAGATTTCAATAAAAAAAACAGAAGGGCAAAACATTTTTATTAGCAATGTGAGCTAACATAATCATATGGTTAGTTATGATTTCTTAGGGACTTCATTCAGAGTATTGTCTTAATCCTATTTAAATCGGAGTATTGGTGTCCATGTAAACATACTCATTTATTAATTTTTATAAATTTACGGTGTGAAACCTGATATTTATATAAGGAATGAAATTATGGGTTTGAAATGGGTGACCTAAAGCCTTTATGTTTTTTTTTTTGTTCTTCAGGACATACAGTACAGTGCAGTAACTCACTTCCATATAACCATTCTTCTCTGCGAGGGGGATTTCCTTACTCTGTTCACTGAGAAAAACACAATAGAAAAAATGTCATTTTTATTCAGTCAGCTTCCATGGAACTATCAAGTGACCCAAATCAACACTAAATACCCTGTGCCCGGATGGCTTTACAATAGCTTGATTCAACCTTTCTTGAATCAGGCAATTTAATCATTTCAGCTTTGTGATTCGACCTAAATAAAAGAAAATATTCACAGGCAGGCTGGTTCTAGGGTTAATGGATGATTGGGGCTCGCTCCAGTCTGGATTTGAATAGAGCTGTTGTTTGACTTATTAAAGTATACTATACTTTATAATTAACCAATATCAATTAAGACTGCATTATCATAAATCATTCAATAATAACAGTTATATTATAGAAAGCATTTTTCAATTTATGAATTAAGGAGGTTGCCAGATATTTTATAAATGGCTCCAGTTTTTTAGATTAGATTAGATTCAACTTTATTGTCATTACAAATGTACAAGTACAGGGCAACGAAATGCAGTTTAGGTCTAACCCAGAGTGCAATGGCAGCAGTGCAGGCTATAGGTATAGTTATAGTTTAAGTTATAAAGTGCAATTATAGAAAAACTATGGTGATATTTACAGATGGATGTACTGTACTATGAACATTATATACAGGCTGTATTAACTATGATCAGAGATTTACAATAGATGAATTTATGTACAGGTTGCTATTAATAATTAGAGTATGCAGATAGATATGAACATAATTACAAATGTATATGTGCAGTGGGTATGTACAATTCAACATGAATCAGTGCGTTGTAGTGCGATGAATATGTGCAATTTTATTTGTGTTCAAAAAGGGAGACAGCTCTGGGGAAAAAAGCTGCACCTTAGTCTGCTGGTTTTTGTCCGGGGAAACCTGAAGCGGATAGACAACAGTCTGTGAGCAGGGTGAAAGGAGTCCTTAAGAATACAGCGTTCTCAGTGCAGACAGTGTTTTTTCTGGATGTCCTCAATGGCTGGAAGTGTGGTCCCTGTGATCCATTGGGCAGTTTTCAGCATCCGCTGCAGTGCCTTACACTCAGCAAAAGAGCAGCTTTCATACCAGACGCAGATGGTCAGAACGCTTTATTGCGCAGCAGTAAAAGTTCACCAAGATGGTCTAAAACAGTAAAAGTAATTTTAAAATAATTTAATCTTTCAGCATTTTTTCATGTGTAAAAAAATAAAATGTGTCTATTTAGCACATACATTGGTTATTATTCTTACTATCTTTACCATGAATGTAAATAAATGGGTTGTAAAAATATTTAAATATGTTTGCTATTACTAGCAAATATTATTCTGTTCTGGTTTTTGTGATATTATATATGATAATATATGTATATATTGATAATGAGGTTTCAGACTGGACTACTTTGGCAAGTTAGGATGCATTTATTGACAAATTTAGATTAATATTTGGAGGCTTCCTAATGTTTTTTTTAATGGTTATTAGCACATGTAATAGTTCTGGAACCATAAGTTAGGAAAATAGCAGAGATGAGGATTAAATTGGGGTGTATTATAATGTCTTGATGATACTGTAGATCCAAGAATGACTTTGCTGTAGCTTGCTGTGTAGAATGTCTGTCTTTCTGCTATGAGGTCTGTAATGCTAGGACTCGAGGGCTTGGTAGCTTGTGGCAGAGAGAAATGCCCACCACGGCTTATCAACAATTTTGAAGTAGTCAGAATGCAGAGTATTTGTGTGAGCTCAATGCAGGAGTGCATTAAAACAATGCAGCTAAACACCAGCATATTGCTCTATTATTAACCATGACACACATTCAGTATTAATCCACACAGCGGCAAAAGCTGAACTGTTTTGAAACTTGACCTCCACACATGTGTAAGAATAGCTGGTGGTGGCCATAGTATCGACAAATGGCAGAGGATCGCGAGCTCAAAAGCGCAATTAAAACTGTAAAGAAAGCAGCATGTGTCACATTTTCAACATGGCTTTACATGCAATATGTGAATATAAAGAGTTAACCAAATACAGTTCAAGCCATGTGGAGCGGTTACAAGTAACAAAACACAATTAAATACACATTGTGCAAAATAAAGAAAACAAGGAGACTACCATTTTAATCACACTTGTGGAATGGAGGAAGGAACTGATCTATGAACTGTGTACTGATAAAGTTCCTGTCAAGCTCTGACAAAGTCCCATACATCAATAGTCTTTTCTGATTTCTACTTTAACAAAGGACAAATGAATCCACCGTTGTAAGCATGTAGATTGCTGTAGTACTCGTCAGAAAAATGACGGGAACACAGCACAAGGCTGGTCTATAATGCAGAGGTATTTTTGCAAAAATAAACTTCAACCACTGACTCTTCACAGCCTTTGTGCAGGGAAAATAACACAAACTTTCCCTCAGAGTTCAGAGCACAGCGTCTTCACAATTTTATTCAACCAGGATCTGCTACTGTGTTTGTCTTCTTTTTATTTCTACAGTGTTTGTGGGCAGGGTTTCAGTTTTCACTTCACGCCGACACGGCTAAAGATTCATTGCCCCAACAATTAATTTAAACCACTCTGAGTCCACTCTTTTATAGATGAATCAATAGTTTTAAACATGGCACACTTTCAGATTTAAGCCTTAGCTGGATATTTCACCACGCTTAGAGCTGTTACACACTGCATGGAAGGTCATTTTCAAAAACCCATAATAGGGGCTCTTTAATTACTTTCCTTACAGTAACATTTGTTCAAAAGTTCTCCATTTATTTACTGCTAAGGATACTGACCTGATCTATATTTTATATTTAATATTTTTTTTGATAGGGCCAGTGAAAATCTTTTCCAACTGGGATATTCAAAAAAAAATCCTTAACAATTAGGCTTGTACAAGTCAAAAATTAAAAAGGTCTTAAGTCTTAAATGTAACTTTGTGAATAAAGGTCCTGAATAAAGTAATACATAAATAAAATAATACCCTGAATAAAGGTCGTGTTTGGAACAAAAGAGCAAAAATAGAACAAAAGCCAATTCCAAACACCCATCTAAATAAACAAATGTACTACAAAGGAAAACGAGCTGAATGTCAGCACAGGGCTGAGTTACAGTAAAATACATGCAAAACACCATGGACAAGACTACAAAAACAGAAAAAGAAATATGACTCTAGTACTAAACACAGGCACCTGAAAGTGGTGCTTATAAAGCAGCAGAGATCTTTCGAAAAAAAAAATAGTCCTGATCTTATAAACACCATATTTTATGGGATTATACACAGAGACAGAAAAAACGTAAACATTTCTTAAGTAAATTTCCTTAAATATATACATACAGTACAGCATCCAACCACCACCACAAATTCATCAGTTCTGCAGTCTCATGGAAACTCCTATTATAGTATTTTACAGTATTTTATATACATTTTGTCTACAGTTGATGGATTGGGATTATTAGTTGCCATTTTGGTGCAGTGCCAATTTTTTTAACCACTACTGAATGAGCTAAAAGGCTCCATGCTACAAAAACACATTGTTTGTAGTTACCTTTGATGCAATGGAAGACATTAATACAATGCTATAAGCTAGGTATTTGGGGCAGCCTGCATATCCAGTATATTTTTCTGATTGTAAAGCCTTGTGAGAAAGACAAGCTAACAAAAAGAGTTAGGGCTTTACTAGCAAACATCCAGGGCTTAAGCCCCTGCGGCCCACCTGAGATCTTGAGTGAGATCAGGTTCATTTAGTGTAATATGAATTTTCAGATTTTGCTGTGCATAAAACAGTTTTACATACCAACGTTCTGATAAGTACAGTACAAGCTGTGCCAAACTGATAATTTCCTCCTTGTTTTGTCTATTTCGCCACATTTTTCTCATTCATAGCAGTAAATGTAGATTTGCACAAAATTCATGTTTACCAACAAGGTGAGTGTAATGTGAGGATTCTGGACAACAGAGTTGAGGATCCATGTGCATATTATTAGAGAGATTGATCAGACAGGCAATTGTCAAAACAGGTGCAAACACGTACATAAAGATAATCCAAAATGGAGGTCAACAAACAGACGAGCAGTCGGTACAGGTGGCAAACTACACAAACAAAGAAAAAAAGCAAGGGTCAAAAACACGGCTAGACAAGGCAAGGGAAAACATGTCGTAATGTCACAGCACAGTAAAACAAGACTCAGCACTAAAGTGTGCGTCTGTGCTATATTTAAAGTTCATGTATTCAGTCCATGAGCAGTCCATATGGTGACGGGATTGTAGTCTGAGTGATAGTGAATGATTCCCAACGACCTACAAACCTGGATCACTGGTGATTGTGACAGTGAGACTGGATTGCTTAGATATGTATGGTTTTAAAAATCCAACGTGCTAAACAGAGGTGGTCTAATTATTGGCAAATACAAGGGTCCATGACAGCACCACTTGGATGAATCACTTTGCACCACACTTAATCTCTGTCACTGTTTGCAGAGACCATAGAAATGAATGGGAAATGCAGTACAGTAAATTTAAATCCTTTCTGTTGGGGAATTATCTGTCACTTTTTTCTTGAAACATGTTTTATGTAAACTTGAATATTTGAACAATACAAAACTTATACTAGAAAACACAGTCACAGCCATGTAATAAAAAGGTCCCATCTGAATAAGTTCAGTGCATAAAATAGCACTTGTTGATATGAATTGTAAATCTAAATTGTCCATAGTATAATAGTGATTTAGCCAATATTGTGAATGGGTGTCTTATAAATAAGAAAAAAAAGCCAACTTTCATCTCAAATTTAAAGTAGGAATCAATTGTTAATCTGTGGTTTTCAGGTTTTTATTTATTTTTTTAAACACAAAAGGGAAATCAGGAGAAGAAACTATTTGAGTGTATGAATAGCAGAAACCACTTGAAGCACTGCTGGTCAGGTATACAGTGCTGAGAAGTGTTCCGGGATAGTTGACCCAAAACCAAAAATTCATCATTTGTTCATCATTTACTTGTTTCAAACCTGATTAAGTTTTTCTTCTGTTAAACACAAAAAGTTATAGTGAAGGTAACTGGAAACCTGTAACCATTGACTTTCTTAGTATTTGTTTTTCTTATGATGGAAGTCAAAGGTTACTGGTTTTCAGCTTTATTTAATCTTTATTATTATAATCTTTTGTGTTCAACAAAATAAAAAAAAAACTCAAACCGCTTTGGGACAAATTAAGGGCGAGTAAATAGTGATTGTGTGTTTAATTTTTGCGTGAATTATCCCTTTAAGGTACATGTAGACTTAAAACATAAATAAACATAAATAGACCATTCAGAATGAGCCATTGGGGGGACTGAACTTTTGACTTGGGGACGCTCTGGCCATATGGACTGCTCATGGACTTGAGGGCACTCTGGCCCACGCTCTTATTTTACATGATCTTACATTCTGGTCTATGACTTATTCTGGCCAAGAATTTCCCACGTATACAGGAAATATTACTTATACTAATTAGCATTTAAACCAACCAATCACATTTTTTTATTCATCTGAAATTAATCAAACCACAGTAACGAAACTATAAAGGAATGAATGAATGAACAAATGAATGAATGAATTGAAGAGTTCAGATGCAAAAACCTCTTAAGTTCTGTCTAAAATTTGCAGCGATAATGGACATTTTTATCAGCCTCCATTGTTTATGTTGATTCATTGTTAATTTTCTTTTCGACTTAGTCTCTTTATTAATCCGGGATCGCCACAGTGTAATAAACCGCCAACTTATCCAGCACGATTTTACGCAGCAGATGCCCTTCCAGCCGCAACCCATCTCTGGGAAGCATCCACACACACTCATTTACACTCATACACTACGGACAATTTAGCCTACCCAATTCACCTGTAGTGCATGTCTTTGGACTGTGGGGGAAACCGGAGCACCCGGAGGAAACCCACGCGAACATGCAACTCCACACAGAAACGCCAACTGACCCAGCTGAGATTCGAACCTGCGACCCTCTTGCTGTGAGGCGACAGGGCTACCTACTGCGCCACTTCGTCTCTATGTTGAGTTATTTCATTTTAAAACCATAAAAAGGACTTATTTTTTGCCATAAAAGTGATTAATACTAAATCTGCACACAGGCGCCTGATAAAAATGCTAGTTTTAAAAGAAAATTTCCGACGGCATTTAGAGGTTGTTGTTCTTCAAATGTATTTCAAATTTTTAAAAATCATATGTATATAAATTCCTTTTTTAAAAAAAACAGATTAATACTCATAAAACTGAAAATAAAACAGATTATACATGGATGGGCTTGTGAAATTTTTTGTAACCCTAAAGTCATCTTTATTTCAGCAGATGCATGTGTGTGGGTGGATGTTTTAGTTTGGGGTTTCAGGTAGTCTGGCTAAAATCGAGCATGTGAATTTCCCTCAACATGTGCCATTTGTCTGTGCAATGTGCATCAGACCATGAAGGGAGGATTGAGGAATTTTCTAGGCCCTTTATCTCAGATCAGTCTATATAGGTCATTTCTGTTAAAGGTTGAATAGGGCTGTTATGAGATCAGATTATAAACAACATGCATATCGTAGTAAAAAATAGTCAGTATTATGTGGTAAGTGGTTTTCAAGCACATTCTTGGAGGACCACCAGCACTTATGTTTGCATGTCTCCTTTGTCTCACACACCCTTTTTAAGTCTTGCTGTCAAATATTTGCTCACTATGGGGGAGATGAAAAGGTCTATTACTTACCATTGGAAAACCTGCAACAAACAAGTCTTAGTCAATCACGTAGTGGAATTTAGTCAGCTTCCTTGTGTATTTAAAATCACATTCGTCAAAGTCAGCAAGATTGTCAAAGCTTGACAATTTATGAGAATAAAACCTTTTTTTTTTTTTCAACCTCATGTTACAGCATCGTTGAATTTTGGAATGATTCTTCTGTGTTTTGTGGAATGATAAAAATAACGCAGAAATTGTGTTGTTTAGATTTTTTCTATACATTAATGAAGGCTATGTCAGTTACACTGTAACCTTACCTTCAGCTATTGCGCCCGCCCGCTGCGGGAATCAGCTTCCAGAAGTGATCAGAGGTGCTCCAACATCAGGCACATTCAAATCAAGACTGAAAACACATCTGTTTAGCTGTGCCTTTACTGAATGAGCACTGTGCTATGTCCGACAGATCGCACTATTGTGTCTTTCTTTTCTTTTTCATTCTTTTAAAACCTGTTTTAACACATTTTAACCTGTTTTTAATCATTTTTTCATTTTTATTCTTTGTTGTTTTTGTTTTTTATACTTGTTTCTTATATTCCTGTTTATGTAAAGAATTTTAAATTACCATTGTGTATGAAATGTGCTATATAAATAAACTTGCCTTGCCTTGCTAAAAGAAAATCTGTAAAAATTTACAGTAAAAAAATGGCAATTGTGATTACTTTGTTAACAATACAGTATAAACCGTATAAACTAATTAAAACATTTTATGGTAAACTACAGTATTTTAATAATTAAAAGTGTGAATACACTGATGTTTTGAAGAACTAAAATCTACACATTGTTTTTTCTTTACCCAGACAAAAACACAACCATAAGCATGTAAAGAGAAGTCATATAAATAACTTAATATACTTTTTCACTGCATATACAAAAAAAACTTAATTTTATCGAATTCCCACCCCCACCCCCCCCCCCACCCAAAACACCCATAACACCCTAGAAGTTATTAATTCGCACAACAAAC
>CAIGQZ010000427.1:2660862-2680118 GCA_903798205.1 Danio tinwini
CCCCCCCCCCCCCCCCCATAAAAAGCACAACATTTTTTAAAGTTGTTGATGTTAATTTTAATTATGCAATGTGCTTCAGAAAATACACAAGATTGCTTAAATAGTACAGATAAACTATTTACTGTTGCAGTCATGTGTTAACTCTCTTCAGTTTTCATCAGTCAAAACGGTTCTATCTGCATTTTATTCAGACAAAGCACAACCTGGATGCATTAGTCTATAGCAAAGACTTTCTGTAAAGTAATTTTTAGGACAAGTATGAATGAAACCAATTATGTGACAGTAATTCTATATAGGGCGGCACGGTGGCTCAGTGGTTAGCACGGTAGCCTCACAGCAAGAAGGTCGCTGGTTCAAGCCCCGGCTGGGTCAGTTGGCATTTCTGTGTGGAGTTTGCATATTCTCTCCATGTCTCCGGGTGCTCTGGTTTCCTGCACAGTCCAAAGATATGCACTATAGGTGAATTGGATGAAGTAAATTGGTTGTAGCATATGTGTATGAATGCAAGAGTGTATGGGTGTTTCCCACTGCTGGATTGCAGCTAGAAGGGCATCCACTGTGTAAAACATATGCTGGATAAATTGGCAGTTCATGTGGTGACCCCTGATAAATAAAGGGACTAAGCTAAAGAAAAATGAATGAATAAATATTTCTATATAGGAATATCACAGATCTGATCCTCCGCCTCCCTTTGTTTCTCTTTTCAGTACAAGTGCCAAAGTGCCCGAAGAAACTCCAGTGGCAACGACATCGATTGTGAGGTCAGTTTATGTGCACGACTTCCTACAACAAACATAAAGTTTTCGCATTTTCTTATTTTTTAAACACTTACTTTACCAACCATTTAAGGAAAAGATTGAATTCTTCATAAAAAAATAGCTAACACAGAAATGTCTTTAAACAATATATGATACATTTTTGTAGTTATGATTCGTTTTTAATAATATAATAACAATTATGAATCCGCTGTGTGCAAGACCAATCTAATTTGTTCAAATTCATGGAAGTGAACCCTGATTTTTTTATAACCATGTCTCCTTCTGTAGAACTACAATATATTCACACATTTTACCAAGAAAGGAAAAAAATTTTCTTCATTCCAACATGACAAATATTTGTTGTTACAGGAGGGAATGCGGTCTAATGATTTCTCCACAACTCTCACTGTATTCGGTCTGAAACCCAGATCAGGTAAATCTTCTTAATCTACAGTACATGCCAATACTGCAAGGTTTAATAAACGTTGTATTTATTTGCCCATTTTGCCCTTATGTACTGTTGAGGAGGTTTTCATTCACTCTGGAGGGATTTTGAGTCGTAATTTGGCCATAGCTTTTTCTGTTTCAGCTAGCAGAATGATTTTTGGTGGCAAATCTTATTTTGACACGTATTTTGAGAAAATGCTTTGAAATCTTTAAGAAAACTCAACGATACACTCTGGGCAAATTTACTACCCTTTTAGATATGATAGGGATGAAAACATCCACTAAATTAAACTGCTGTAAAAATACATCAGATTAATATTTTCAAAAATTTTTTGCATAAATCTGTTAATTAACCTTAGTCCTGATTAAAAATACTAAATTGTTTAGAAAATTACAGGATTTTAACTCTTATAATAGCCAATTTCATAAATAATGTCACTGATTTGGTGAAAAAAAAAACACACACAAAATGACAAAAATCACAATATGAAAAGCAATTGTGGACTTGATGTTTTTTTTTCCTTTAATCAAGGACACGTGAAACAACATTGCCTTTGATGCATTGTTTTTGATTGATTTAATTTTTTTCTCTAATTTACTGTTGGTAGCTGTTTTTGCCCCATTGACTTCCATTATAACTACATTTTTTTGATTACAAAACCATGACACCATAATCATGCATTTTTGATTGTGGGTGATTTTCCCTGTTGGAAAGGGGTAAAATTTGTGGTTTTTACAGTTGATCATTAATTGGCACTATTAACCCTTTAGATAGGCCTGTGTAGAAAAAAAAGGTTTTGTATGAAGTATAACAGCTAATTAAAGTGCGTGTATGTGTGTCTGTGAGTGTGTAAGAGTGACCTTTATGCACTTACTTTGATGTGTCTGAGCAAATCAAAATATGCATCTCAGGTCTCAGAACTACATGAAGTAAACAAAAACAAAGTTTGTGTATTTATGCACCATTAAATGTGGTTATAATGTAAGTCAATGGGGCAAAAACAGACCCCAACAGTAATAATAAAAATCCAGTACACAATTACTTTTTATATTCCAATTACATCATTTTGTGTGTTTTTTTTTCACCAAATTAGTAACATAATTTATTAATTTGGCAATTAAAGAGTTAAAATCCTGTAATTTTCTAAACAATTAAGTAGTTTTTGCACTGAGGTTGATTAACAGATTTATGCAAAACAAATTGAAAAAAATTATAATCTGATGCATTTTTACAGCAGTTTAATTCAGTGGATGATTTCATCCCTAACATAATAAAAGGGTAGTAAACTTGAACAGTCCACAAGGGTTAAAAAGTACGTAAACCTATTATAGCTTGAAACTATTGAATTGACTTATTTTAATAATTCTGAGCCTAGTTTGTTTGCTTAATAAATTTAAAGCATTAAGTTTACTCTGTATTTAAATTAAAGTCTACTAATCACTTCAAAAGCAATGGGTTCACTCACTTTTTTAAAGTAAAGTCAACTAATTGCTTTTTACAGTGCATCTTTTAAGGTCTTTATAACATTAACAGTAGTTTTTCCCATGCACAGATTTCATCTCACAAATACCTGCATCACCATTGCCTTAAAGTGTTGGGGAAGATTAGAATTTCTAATGAAAGATGTTGTCTTGAACTGTGGTCTTTTACTTCAGCGATAACGAGGTTTGCAGAGAGAGGTGGAATTTCTTAATAGTTTTTTTTTTAAGGCATAGCATTTCATTGGAAAGCAAAAGGAAGGCCCATACAAGTGCTGATCTCGAAGGTCAGCCAAGGGAGACCTTAAAACTTCACTGGAAAGCACAAGGAAGGTCCATACTTCCTATCTCACAGAAATACAATGACAGTTCAGCAGAGAACAATTCCAAACCACTTGTTTTGCAATGTTATCTACCACAAATGATTCCTTTTAGCATTTAAGCAGATATGTATTTAAAATTTGTGAACGTCGCTAAGATGCACTGATAGCTGCTGTGAAAGAGCCATTGTGTTAACAATCATTAAATCACCATTTAAATGTTTTGATGTTTTTTTGTTTGTATAATACAGCATAAAAGCATCAACAAAAGAGAATAAAACATCATTCTTTCTATGTTTGTCCTGAAATTAGATCTAATATCATGTAGAAATGTATGTACACAGAGATCTGAAAAGTGTTTAGCAATTTCATACAGTAAATAACTCTCTGGCTTGAACAATAATACTTAAGACAGTTTGAGAAACAAGGGATAAGTCAGTTGATAAGTAATAATTGATGACATGTTGATGAATTAATAAAAGATAATGATAGTGTTATACCTTAGGTGTACATTATTTTCTAATAAATCACAGTCTGAAATCAGTTAATCCGCTTATACTATGGTTACCAAATTTTTTAGATGTTGTATTTCAAGACATTTTAAAGGTCCCATGAAATAAAAGTAACTATTTTTAAATGTTAGTATCAATATTATTCGCTTTTAGAATATCTATAAGCTAGTGTGTTCTTAAACAGTGGCAAAATTCACATTTAGAAGATATGAAACTGATATAAACAGTAAAGCTTGTAATTTGTCACTTCCACCAAAATGGATCAACGGTGTTATTCACGTCACCTCACACTACAGATTCTCATCACATCATAACCAATCAAATGCTCTCTAGTATCTAATATCTGCCCCCTTCAAGACATTTGCTCATTTGCTTTTCATTTGATGCGCTTGAGTTCAACCACTCTCACTGGCAGAGCTGTGATAAAACAAAACGTTATTGGCTGTTTTTTTATCAATGTCAATGTCAACTCTTTGCGTTTTGGTTGAGATTACGTCAAACAATGAATAAAAATGCACATTTTTAAAGCACTTCATGGGACCTTTAAGACAAATTTCTTAAGCACATATTCCAAACACTTTTTGTTTTGATTTGATTTGATTTCTGACTGCTGTCAAAGTCCCTTAAAGCAAAGAGCATAGAATCACCAAGAGGCGACACTCTAGTGCGATTTGGGAAACAGCCACTAGATGGTGCGGCAGCATTTTTGGAATGAAAATTCCAATAGAACAACAGCATATTATTAGTCTGTAAAATAAGCTGTTAAAAGTGCTTATGATTGTGATAGTAAGTGTTGTATTGTCATCTTTCAGGTTGTATCTCAGCTTTAATGCGCTTTTAATGCTCTTTAGTCTTTTCAAACAGGATTGTTATTTCTGTGTTACAAACATTAAAACCGTCACAGAAGTACTAAATGTAAAAGTTTATAGTTTGAATATAAATGTCAATGTCTAAAGAGGGTCACCACTGGATGTACCACATCGCAACACCTGTTTTGGAATTGTAAACAGTTTTATATAAGGGTGCACACCTCGGCGCCGCCTTTTAGCATCTGTTTGTGTTGCTTTGTATAGACAGCTATTTCAAAAGGGGATGAAACATGGCACAGTGTATCCATTTTGTGACCCGCTTCTGATAACAGAAAAGAATTGTTTGAAAGCAACTTGACACTGCAAATAAATATAGCAGCAATTACAATGTTACACAAATAGAGATAGTAGGTAAGCAATCTTTTCATTTTTTGTCACTGAACAATATGTTCAAGAGATTCTTCATGAATGCTGATTCATCCTGCAATAAATAGTTTTTGTATTTTTGGTCATTTATTTAAAATAAACGTAAAAAAATTACATTTTAATTTTATAACATAAACTAATAACATAGTTTGCGGCAGGGCGGTTCAGTGGTAAGCACTGCTGCCTCACAGCAAGAAGGTTGCTGGTTCGAGTCCCGGCTGGGCCAGTTGGCATTTCTGTGTGGATTTTGCTTGTTCTCCCAGAGTTTGCGTGGGTTTCCTCTGGTTGCTCCGGTTTTCCCCACAGTCCAAAGACATGCGCTATAAGTGAATTGAAAAAACTAAATTGGTCGTAGTGTAGGATTGTGTGTGTGAATGTGACAGTGTATGGGTGCTTCCCGGTACTAGTTTGCAGCTGGAATTCAATGCATACTACATATGCTAAAATAGTTGGCGGTTCATTCCGCTTTGGCGACCCATGATAATCAGGAACTAAGCTGATGGAAAACGAATGAATGAATGAACGAATGAACGAATAACATATTTGATATTTTTAGGATAACAAAACCTTTAACAAACACACTGCAGACATTGAATAAGTAGATTAAGACATTCAGAAAAATTATTAATGAAGACAGTGTGTTTTTTACTCAGCCTTCTCCCGTGGTAACCGTCAAGACTTCAGCTCCACAGACCCAAGCTTTACCATGAGGAGGAAGATGGAGCACCTCAGGGAGGAGATGGAGCAGATCAAACTTTTGCGGCAGGTCAGAATTCCTTGTGTTGCGAAGTTAAAAGCAAAAAGGATTCAGTCATCCAACATAACTAGGGTAACGCACGTGAAGGCTATAAAACACACAAACAAGTTCTGTTTTGATATATACTTTCCTGCCCATTTTTGCCTAGAGGTTTATTGTTAACAGTTCTCTTTATGTTTGTTTTTAGTGCTGAAGAAGTCTGCGCATGCATCACTGTCGAGTCATGATAAAGATCTTTTACAGACAATAAATAACACCATGTAATCAAGTCCTGTCCTTTTTAATTCCGAGGAAAGGACAAAAAGATTAGAAGTTAAAGTCACTGTGCAGGGCATAACACCCCTATTTACTTGTGCGTCACAAGCTATTGATTTGCACGCTATATGAGCTACTTACTGTATTTAAGTTACACTTGCTGTATGCACCTTGGTTACAACAAAGAAGAAAGCTGAAGGAGCAAGATGTTTATTGGCTAGTAAATAACAAGAAGAAAAAAAAATACTAAACAGTTTGTGCTACAAACCACTGCATACAGTATATGATAATGATAATTCATTCAGTTATAATATCGTAACAAATATTTGGCAGAAAATAATCACGAAAAAAGTTTGAAAACAGCTTCGTTTTGTAACTAGAAATGTAGACCAGGGTTGGAATGTACAGTAACAAGTACTTGTGACTAGAGATCTTCCGATCCACTTTTCTCCTCCCAATAACAGATTTCCAATACCTGGGTGTGTATCTGAAAATACAGCTGTATGTACACAACAGTAGTCCTGTGTGAATTGAAATAATTATTTTATTCATGGTGTGCTTGAGGAGTATCCCTTAATAAATTATGAGCAAGTGTTTGTATGTATATATGAGCAATATTACACGAGTAGCAGTGTGATATGGCTGTATATCGGCACTGGTGGGAGGTGTGCATTGGCATGAGGCCACAGGCAATGATATACAGCCATATCGCACTGCTACAAGTGTGATATTAGATTCAACTTTATTGTCATCACACATGTACAAGGAAACGAAATGCAGTTTAGGTCTAACCAGGAGTGCAATAGCAGCAAGTGCAGGATACAGGTATAAGTTATAAAGTGCAGTTATAGAAAAACTATGGTCATATTTACAAATGGATGTACTATGAACATTATATACAGGTTGTGTTAGCTATGAACAGAGATTTACAATAGATGGATAAATGTACAGGTTGCTATTAATAATCAGAAGTGTGCAGATAGATAAACATAATTACAAATGTATATGTACAGTGGGTGTGTACATAATTACAAATGTACATGTGCAGTAGGTGTGTACAGTTCAAATAAGTGAATCAGTGCAATGAATATGTGCAATTTTTAAATGTGCAAATGTTAAGTAATTTTTAAATGTGCAAATGTTAAGTACTGCAGTGATTATGAGGAGTCTGAGTTATGAGGAGAGTGGGGGGTGTATTAGGGGGGGCAAAAAGTCAGTGGGGGCAGAGTTCAAAAGGGAGACAGCTCTGGGGAAGAAGCTGTTCTTTAGTCTGCTGGTTATTGTCCAGGGGAGCCTAAAGCGCCTGCCAGAAGGCAGCAGAGAAAACAGTTTCTACAACAGTTTGACGGCATAATATAAGAAAGAAAATCAAACACGAAGAGTCTAAAAACCCTTTTGTAAGAGGAACTACTTTCTTCCACCATTCATTCACATATGCAGCTGAGATCAGAACAGCAGAAACTATCAGAAATTAGCAATTCACCAACGTCACTTTAGAGCTAGTGTTTGAATGATTCTCTAATGTAATGTGTAAAGTGATGACAAAACAGGTGATTTTGCTCACATTTTAAGATTATAAGGCTGAACGGCATGAAATGTCATCAGTCTAGAAACATTTCCCAGTATTTCTGTTGCAATCAGAATATCAATAATTAACCCCAAAAAGGCCAAAGCAGCACAAACATTTTTCTTTCTTTCTATTAACTGAACCATTCTGCAGTAACGGAAATGGGAGACTCATTAGAAATAGATGGCCAACCAAAAAGTAACTCAGGGTTATACAAAGAGTGACTGACACAAAATACATACATTCCTGATATGCAAGTCCCATCTCACACTCAATACACTACAATTATATGGTATGAATACAGCACTGCAACATAAAAAAGAGAGAGATCGACTTAGAAACTCACTTATCCGTTCTGTAATGATTTGATCAGGTGTAGTTTCAAATTATACTGGGTTTCTCCTCCATCTATATATATATATATATATATATATATATATATATGTTTTTGCAGCATTGACTGTAAAACGTTTAGTTTGTTCTGGAAACTATAAAAGACAATTTTTCAAATCTAAAATAAAATATAAAGGTGAAATAAAATAAAAAGGTGCCATGCTTTCAGCAATGTATATATTCCTTTCTAGATAAATGAATACAAGTTGGTGAAATAACCCTAATTTTCAAATATTATTTATTAGTCTGACAAAATGTCTTTTTCTGAAATTTGAAATTTAAAAGACATGTTATCAGAAATTTAGAGAATAAAACAAGTATTTAAATCCTACCAAAATCCATATCTAATGAGTCCAGTAAATTTTATGATGATCTTTTAAATAGTCTAAAGCTGTAATTAGATTACTCATAGAAATGCATTTAGTTTTACATGTGTGGTGGAGCAATGTGAGGTTGACTGATTCTAAAGCAGCCATGTCTAATCTCACCACCTCCTTTGCTTAAACTTCTGCATTTGCTCTCCTTGGTGCCGAAGAGCCACCCATGTGATGCCTGAATCTCTAAACAAAGCACTTACAGAGCCTTATCTTGACATTTAGCCTATGGGTGATTCTTTGTTAACGTGACATACTTTGCCTGTTATTTGGAATGGCTAATTTGCAAATGAAACAAACAGAGCTTGTATGTGTTTGCAGAACCTCGAGTCAAGGTTAAAGGTTTTATTGCCAGATGACGTGGGCGCTGCACTGATGGATGGTGTCGTTTTATGCCATCTGGCCAATCACATTCGTCCTCGTTCGGTCGCCAGTATTCACGTACCCTCCCCTGCCGTGGTAAGTCCGATATCCCATATTATTAAAGCATGTATTACCTCAGAACTTCTGTCAAATAAGATTGTATTATCTGAGCTTTTTTAAAATGTTCATTAGTGAATTTGCAGCATTCCAATTAAGCATTTTTTTTTATTGGAGGTACTCTACTTTCTATAGCTTTTTTATGTGTTTCTACTTTCTCCAATAGCCAAAGCTAAGTATGGCCAAATGTCGGCGCAATGTGGAGAATTTCTTGGATGCCTGTAAAAAGCTTGGAGTGCCACAGGTGGGATTGAGTGTCTCTTTCTTCTGAATCCATAATATGTTAACACCATATGGACTATTAGCCAATATCTGCATGTTTCTTATTATTCATTGATTGTTATTAGCTCAATTTGAAACCACAAGGGTTTAAACTGCTCTACAATATCTACAATACATATTTTCCCATGTAGAGTGAGCATTTGTGGAAAAAGTAATTACACTGTAAAAAATGCTCTAAAATGTAGTTTTACTGGCTATTTTGGTTGCCAGTATAACTGTAGAATTTACAATTATTAAATTTAATGAAACATTAATTTCTGAATGTTCTGTGCTTGTGCATTTTACAGTATTAAAGCAGTTTTTACAGCATTGCTGGTGTATTACGAATTAAATTTTAAATCCTTAATCAAAAAGAAGTTTAACCAAAACGTAACAAGATAACAGGGATTAAAAACATAATCCCTGGTGCCCCCGCACTCTCTCCCAAAAAATAAACCAAAACACAAACCACTGAGAATTAACAAGAAAATATTATTTATTTACACAAAATAAGGAACCAAATAAATGACAAAATAAATGACAAAAAGCCAAACTAACTAAATTAATGAAAACTGAAAAAAAATAAGAAAATAAAGAACTACTACTAACAACACAGGGGAAAAAGAAAATAATAAACAGGAGGCATCAAACCTCCATACCAAGCTCCAGGCCAGACAGGGAGAGGGAGACAGAAAACAGGGTTTTTCTGGTTAGAATGTACAACTTCACATCGGCATCTCACAAAATGCCAACAAGAGACATCAGCAACAATCACTCGTTTTCATCGATCAAGGAACAACATCTTCACAAAGAATAATGAGCGGGGAATCGAGGGAGAGCAGGGAGCCAATGAATAACTCACATACACACACTACAATACTTGTAACACTGGCAAAATTTACAAGAGCACTCTAAATTCATTCATTTTCCTTTGGCTTAGTCTCTATTTCAGAGGTTGCCACAGCAGAATGAACTGCCAACTATTCCAACATATGTTTTATGCAGCGGATGCGATACCCATACACACTTATTCACACACACACTCATACACTACGGCCAATTTAGTTCATCCAATTCACCTATAGCGCATGACTTTGGACTGTGGGGGAAACCGAAGCACCCGGAGGAAACCCACACGAACATGGGGGGAACATGCAAACTCCACACAGAAATGCCAACTGGCCCAGCCGCGACTCGAACCAGTGATCTTCTTGCTGTGAGGTGTCAGTGCTAACCACTGAGCCACTGTGCCATCCGCACTCTAAATTAACAATTGCAATTGTGCTTTAAAACTACAGAGCTAATACAGTTGTAATTGTTAGTTTAGAGTAAACCAAAATTGCCAGTAATATTGTAAGTTTGACATATTTTTTTACAGTGTAGAGTTGAATTTGTTTCCTCATTGGGGTTTTTAAAGAACTTTACACATTTTTTCAACACTTTAAATTGAATCAATCACAAAAATAAAGATATTTTTATATTTTAGCAAAAAATCTGTTTTAAAAAGAATATGTGTCATTGTTTGAACTAAAATATTTACCAGATTTTAACATGGACAGTAATAAAAAATGTTACTTGACCATCAAATCGTATCTGATTGTTTTCTAAAGGATCATGTGACCCTGAAGTCTAAGCAATAAACAATATTTAAAATAAACTCATATAGAATACTGTTATACCAAAATTTTACAAAATATTGACATTTTTAGAGTGCTTTCACACCTAGACTTTTGTTCTGGAACCTGGCGCGTTTGTCCAGTTAGCGCGGTTCGTTTGGCATATGTGAACTGGGCAATCACGCTCGGATCCACGCCAAAGCAATCGCTCCAAGACTGCCTGAATGAGGTGGTCTCGGCTCGATTGAAGCGAAGTCTGGAGTGGATTGATTGTAGTGAGAAAGCGATACGATCCGAGCCCGGCTATATCAAAGTGTTTTATGGATATGTAATAGGCATACGGCTATATGAAGAGAGAATTATGAGTAGGGCGGGAGGTCATTCCAGACATTTCAGGGTCCAGAGGTCCAGAAGAATAAAAGACGGACCGAGAAGGTGGCAAGGGGGGACAATCGAACTTGGGTTCGGTCCAGGCAATTGAAACAAGTGTGAAAGCACCCTTAATTAATATTTTCTAGGCAGTGACCAAAAAAGATTTGTCATTCAAAAACCTTAAAAGTCTTATCAACCCCAAACTTTTGAACAGCACAGTAAATATTACATGCGATTAACATTTGTTTTTACCATGTTTTCTTTTTAACAAGGCACCAGTATCAGTTCTTCGTCTATATATATTGCTAAAAAAATTAATTTGACCACAATGTAACTCCATTGTGTTCCCTTTATTTTTTTAGCAGCATATTTATGCTTACATTTGCATGTGTGTTTATCAACAGGACCAGTTGTGTTTGCCACATCACATTCTGGAGGAGCGAGGTCTGGTAAAAGTCGGCGTCACCGTTCAGGCCCTGCTAGATCTTCCGTCATCAAAACCCAATCAACTTTCCACCATGTAGCATCGCTGGATAATCTCATCTCTCTGTACCCTGCCTTACCACCTCATCCCGTCCCTTCTCTCTCAATGCTGATTTTTGACCTACCATGGGGAGACCTCGACCCTTCAGGCCGGCAAGTTCCCCCTACCTCTAATAAGCCTCTCTAAAGAGGTCTAGACCTTTTGATGCTTCGATATCAAGCCCTATTGGAGGGGAATTGCAAGTTAAAGCCACACTTTTCATTCCGAGGAGAAATATCTGTTTATATTTCACAGCCAGGCACTTTTTGTTTGGTGTCTTTCCCTCATCTGTCTGGTGTTCGCTCTTCTCTTGGACCGGTGAGCCCACAGCGGGTGAGGACAGGAGAAACGCATGCAGCTTTTTGACTGATTCTGGAACAGAGGGACGGTGTTAATTCAATGCCACCACAACCTCTTCTGTATGAAGTCAACAAGAGCTGTTTGTCATTCAGTTACATTGTGTCTGTCTCAAGTAATGAGTGGGAAGGGACATTTGTTGCATATTCAACCAGACGAGCACAGAGTTGGCATACAAAAGTATGACGGCGATCGGGTGTGTCACTGGCAGAGTTTTAGACAAGATTTATGTGTTTGATATCACGTGCCTGCACAAGTCAAAAACGTATTTATGCTCTTACGTGCATTCAGATGTTTTTGTAACTGGTTTGCCCACACGTTCTGTTTAGCTCTTTAAGTTCTCATGAACAAGGAATTCACAATAGAGTTCTTGAACGTTTCGCACGTGCCAGTCTGTAATTGCATATGATGAAATTGGGACTCTTAGAGTTGCAGGTCTGAGCAGGAATGAATAGTGAATAGTCTCCGCTTAAACTAGGTCAGTTATTTATATATAGTGCCACTTGAAAGTTTGTGAACCCATTGTGGAATTGGTGAAAATGTGAATAATAGTAACATAATAAGAGAGATCGTACATAGGGTAAAGAATGTTATTGGAGGACACTTGTGAGACTCAAACACAACTATTTAAAAAGGGTTTTAAAAAAAGCTAAGAATAAAGCAGGGGTGTCTAAACTTGGTCCTGGAGGGCTGGTGTCCTGCAGATTTTAGCTCCAACTTGCCTCAACACACCTGCAAGAATGTTTCTAGAAGGCCTAGTAAAAGCTTGATTAGCTAGCCCAGGTGTGTCTTATTGGGGTTGGAACTAAACTTTGCCGGACACCGGCCCTCCAGGACCGAGTTTGGACACCCCGAGAATAAAGGATGGAAAGGACTTGTTTTTGTTAAATAAATGCAGATTTTTCTCTTCGTTTTTGCCTTTCGTCCACACTAACAGGACGTTTTTAGGAAATTATAATATATATATATTTTTTTAAAAAGCTGTCTAAAGTGGATACATTTTACATTATTGCATTGCAGTGTGGACTGTGAAAATGGAGGCTTTCGAAAACAATGAAAGTTTTCGAAGAACTTTTATTTGTGTGACCAATTTAGCTACACTGGTGTATGAGCAGTTGTTTTGGATGCTCTCCATTTTGACATCATTGACAAAGATTATTTAGATTGTGGATTGGTTTTCTTCAGATGGCACAGAATGTTTTCTTCTTGTCTACATTCTTGCTTGTGTCTGCAACTTTATACTTTTGTGTTACTTGCAGCAACAACTCCACCTCACCATCGGCCCATTAATATAACTTGCTGCTTTTCCTTGAAATGTTGCTGTGATGTTTCAAAGAGCTGGAAAGTAAATAAATGCCAGAAAGAAATCGTGCAGGTCAGAGAGACTTACATCTTAATGCATGCACTTGGACGAAAGTATTTTGGTTAGAATAAAATGCCTTTTTAAATGTATCCATTTAATGTAGACATAATTTGTCTTCCCAAAACATGAAAGTATTCTTCTGTTATTTCTGAAGGGCAGAATTAATTTCAACAAAATAAGAAAAACATCTTTATCCTGTTTAAAGGTTCACAAAAGGTTCACAAACTTTTAAGCAGCACTGTATATACACTACCTGACAAAAGTCTTGTCACCTATCCAAGTTTTAGGAACAGCAAATAATAACTTGACTTCTTGTTGATTATTTGGTATTAGAAGTGGCTTATATGAAAGGCAAAGACCTCTAAATTATGCTTATTTTACCAAAATAAAATATGATCATGCCTTGATTTTTTATTGATTTAATTAGGACAGTAAGGTCTGACTTTGCTGAGACAAAAGTATTGTCACTTAACAGAAATAATGTACAGTATAGAATATAAAGTCATGGTGCAGTGGAAGAAGAATTAATATTGTGTCTGATTACTATGAGCTTGGAGGACTGCATTCATAGGTCTCTGCAATGACTCAAATAACTTATTAAAGTCATCTGGAATGGCAAAGAAAGTGTTCTTGCAGGACTCCCAGAGTTCATCAAGATTCTTTGAATTCATCTTCAATGCCTCCTCCTTCATCTTACCCCAGACATGCTCAATAATGTTCATGTCTGGTGACGAGCCAATTCTGGAGCACCTTAACCTTCTTCGCTTTCAGGAACTTTGATGTTCCTGGCTGAAGCGCGAGAAGGAGCGCTATCATGCGGAAGAATTTGCCCTCTCCTGTGGTTTGTAATGTAATGTAATGGGCAACACAAATGTCTTGATACCTCAGGCTGTTGATGTTGCCATCAACTCTGCAGATCTCTCGCACGCCCCTATACTGAATGTAACCCCAAACCATGAATTTTCGTTCACCAAACTTGACAGATTTTTGTGAGAATCTTGGGTCTATTTGGGTTCCAGTAAGTCTTTCTGATTTCTAATGATTGGGATGCAGTTCAACGGATGATTCATCTAAAAAATCTACCTTCAGCTACTTTTACAAAGTTTTTTTAGGGAGCACCTGGAAAATGAGATGGTTCACCTTAAGGGGCTATCCCATTTAATAAATTTAATTTCAAATTCAAATGATCCACTAGAGGTTAAGTTAATATTTGTTGCTCTTACAACTGGAATTGATGACATGACTTTCGTCAGGTAGCGTATATATGGAAAAAATAAAGAGACTACTTGAATATTGGACGTATTAAAATATTTCTATATGAATTTGAAATAATGGTTTTAGTCCTTCATTGAATAAATCAGCTATCAAAGTAATCTCTTAATTTTTTTCCCACACAATTTCCAAAAAATAATAAAGCGTGCTGAAATATCAGTAAGTCCTGAGAACCAGAAAGACAAATCATAGCCATGAAATACACATTTTTATACACATACATGCATTTTGTAGACAAAATTCTCATAGATTTTGTCGTATGTAAAAACAAAGGAGCCAGAACAGTCTTTGATGCTTGGAAAATGTAATCATGTTTGCAGCAGGTCATTCACCACAGTACAGATTAACTGTGAAGATTTTAAGACAGTTTTGAAAATGTACAAATGCTTTTGTTTTATTAAGGTAATTATTTATTTACCTGTATGTACTTCTGTATGTTTTATTTATGTATTTTTTGAGTTATGTTGACCGTTTTATCAACCTTAGAAAAACCTTAACTGTAAATCAGCAATACCATTTCAAAAGTCTGGAGTGTAACAGTTTTAAGACAATGAAAAACTGGACCAGCCAGTGTTGGTTCTTGAAGACATTTGCAGTCAATAGCTGCATTTATGTAATCTCTTTATTACAGTAATTATGAGATTCCAACTTAAAAAAATAGGTCACAGCCTTGTACATCTCATAATTATTACTTGTAAACTGAGGATTTTCAGAGAGTTACATCTAGTGCCACGTGACCACTGCACCGCATGACTGCCAGAGATTCATTTAGATGCTACTGTATATTTAGGTATTGATAATGTTGCCAAGTTTGGACACATAAATAGCTCCAAGTAGACCGTCCCATTGTCATCTCGAAATTAAGGTAATCCCAAGACTAGACAAACACAGTTCATTTCCATGTAACACTGCTTTTATATACACTGAAAGCTGTTTATTGTGAGAAAGCTAAATAAGATCAGATGTAGAATCTTTGTTCATGTTTACTTGCATAGGAAATAGGTTTACAAAGAAATTGGTCTTGGAATGCAGTACTGGTACACTGGTTAACACACACAAACAAATAATTTTATAATTATAAAAATATTGTTCTGTTGCTGTTCCAAAAAAATAGTTTTTGGCATTTAATAGGGTAACAAACTGGTCTTGTTGGGAAAAAAATAGTTTTTTGCTTTATTGCACATTCCCATGAACAGTCATTAGTCTCATGGGCTTCAAGTCTTAGGACTTTTTCTTCATATATTCATCTGAATCGAATTATATTTATGGCCACATGTGCAGGACGAGCAACTATAGGTCCACATTGTACCAATGAATTTCCATACCATATCAAAATACCATAGTTAATCACCCAACTATGAAAACAGATTGATCAAATTAATTAACCCCATCAAAAAGCAGGCTCTTCATCAGAAAACAGTCTTTGCTATTGATTTGAACATAGACTCTCAGTATAAGGAGACCCATTCACAGAACTGTCCATATGAGCCTCCAGATATTTATGTGAATGTCTTTGTGAGAAGAAATAAGTTTTCCTAGATGTTTTGTTTGACCGTTATAGTTCTCCTGAACACTCTGTGTCAGGAATTCACAACCGAATTGCTGAACGTTCAGCTTATAATTGTAGAAACCTACTTATAAAGCATACAGTACCAGTTGGGACTCAGGCTCCGATCATCTGAGAACTTAACAGAAAGTTATTCTTCAAACTCATAGTGCAATTTTAAACTTGAGCAATTATTATCCCTGAAAATTGTTTGTTAAAAACACTTGGCGGGAAAGTGATTCACATTCAAAGTAAGTGGTGAACATATAGAATATTGATAGCAGGATTAAATATTGTAATATCAATAGCAGGATTAAAATCTAGACAAACTATCCCTGCGTATGCTGATCTTCTGTACATGCTGTGATTTGGCACAGTAGCTTTTATCCTTGTAAATGATACATATGGTACACTGTATAAAATAACTAAATTGACAGTTTTCCGTATTTTATTATTCATGCTTTTCTTTTACACTTACTGTATTTATGCTTTTGAATTTTATTATGGCATCTTGATTTTTCCTCAAAAGCTTTTGATGGCTTGATGTTTGACAAAGTGACATTTTAAATAGTTGGAAGTTATATACTGTATATTGCCCTCAAAAATAGTTTTGCTGCTTGTTCAAACTACTTTTTTTAAAAGAGCTGAAACATCAACAATTCTTGAGCTTATTTTGGCACAACATAATAGTTTTCTGTTCAATCTACTTAAATTTGAAAAAAAACTAAAAGTTAACTTAATTCCTTCATGCTGTCCCAACACAAATCGATTGTGTGGAACCCAGCATTTGCTGTATTAGAGTTGGAGTTGTAAATTAAGGTACAAAAACCTACTTTTTTTCTAGTACGTTTTTGTTATTTTACAGACTTAATTCTCTCTATATAATTTTTTTAACAATATCCTGTCTTAAACTACTAAAATGTCAAAAAGCAACCCATGCTCATTCTGAAAACCTAGCCCTATAAACATTTCTGGAGAGCGCCAAATATGTCCTTGGAGCTACGTTTTTTTGCAGCTTTTAATTTTGCGAATCCACCAGAGGCCACTGTGTACGCTTATAGGATTTCAAATTTCTCGCGCGATTGTCATTCGTGCATTCGCTGTCAACTGACTGACTGACCAACCGACCGATACCCACACCCACCCCCTTCCCTAAACCCAACCAATAGTGTTTTAAAAAGCACAGATTGACCAGCGCTTCCCTAAAGCCAATCAACAGTGTTTTGAAAAGCAATCCAGAAAAAGAAAAGCCCTCACCTGATTTTTACTACGTTTTCAGATTTTACCCCATTGTCACCCTGTTATTCACTTGTTTGGCTTCTGTTTTTGTCTTACCTGCTTTCTGGAATCGTTCTTCACCGGAATCAAACCGCGTCATCGTGGTCAACTGGTAACCGCGGGAAAGCCGTCCATACGGAGCTAATCTGTCAACTGGCTAGCGCAAAAAGGAACAGCGTCATACCGCCCAGTAGCGTTAGTTTTAAAGATGAAATACGGCCATACGTACTTCTGGCTACATAATTCACAATCTCCAGAAATATATATAGGGCTACGTTTTCAGAATGAGCCTATGTTGAATAAAAGTTACATTGTTAAACTGCAGCATTGACTTTTCAACATCAAAAATCGGCAGAGCAGAGATAAAACTCCCATAATGCAACAGTAAATAAACAGAAATCACCATGTGGATCACAAAATACGGAATCTGTTAATTAACCAATATTTTTACAGCATACAGTATGTTTGTTACTACTTGCTTGTTTTATTTACACGACCACATGTTTTCAAGACCACAAAAGCTGTATTCTCATTACCTTTACATTGAGGTAAGAAACGGCGTACACCAGATTTGCAGAATGAAGTTTTGTCAAAGATAATTGCAGACGCTGAACTAATTACAACTTATGAGGGGTTACGGTGGTTCTAGTCACTTTGGGAAGATTGTATTTACGAGCTGTGGGCTTATGAATGTCAATTGTAAAGTTGTAATCACTAGTGGAATTTTCTTGACATGAGAAACCATCTCCACTTAAAACATGCTGTCAGAATTTTCTCAAAACAATCTCAATGGCTGTTTATAAGCGCTGTTTATTCATATCGCACATTTAAAGGGGTCATCAACTGCCCTTTTTAATTAGCACTCTCCTCGGAAGTCTATTCATAATGTTTTCAAGATATTTGAATCATAAAAATTAATTACACAATTATAAGCGATTAGTTTTGTTTTATGTCCTGTTTTGACCCGTTCATCAAAACACATGGTTGAATAGGCATGGTAGATTGTTGACTCTGTGGTAAACACACGCTGGCATGCTTGGCTCACAGTATACATATTTAAACAATTTCAAATGTTGGAAAGGACAGCTCTGTACCTGCCAATGTAAACTTCTGCATGAATGTTTGACAGCCAGCATTTTTAGTTAATTGACATTACTGTGATTAGGATTTGAGATGACAAAGGTTTTTTTTACTATTATTACAACACACTGTATGTTGTTTGCTTTTGGCATCTAATTGAGCATTTGGATCACCAATAGGGTAAAGCAACTCAAAGTATTGATATGTTAAAATTAGTATTATTTGTTAATTTACAATAAATAATCTAAAGTTGCTAAAATGTTGTAGGTTTAACCTTCAATAATAATTAAATGTACAGGACCTTTCTTAAATAAAATAATATTATAAAGCAAAAACACACCCAATACATATTCATTATTAACACTGTGGTGGTTAAAAAAAAAGTTGCATATTATTCAGAAAAGGCTAGAGAGAGCTTAACGTGCTACAATTTAAGAAAACACATGCAATTACAAAAACGCCAGCAAATTAAGAAAAGATCGTCTTTAGTTTGACAGCACACATGCTGCAAATCCTCAAAATGTATACACATAAAAAAAACGTGCTGCATTTTATAACAACGGAAAACAAATTATTAAAACGTGCTGCATTTTCTCACAACACAAAAACAGAAAGAATGAAAAACAGCGGAAATGTTTTAACCTAAATAACCTAAATAGCCGGGTCTGTCATGTTTTAGGGTCCTCTTGAAACATTTCCATTGTGTTCCGTGCTTGTTTGTTGTGAGAAATGCAGCGCGTTTTTGTAAATAGTTTGCGTTGTGTGAAAATGCACCACTTTTTATTCATTTATTTACGTTGTGTGAAAATGCAGTGCGTTTTATTAATTTATGTTGTGAGAAAATGTAATGCGTTTTATTAATTGTTTGCGTTGTGAGAAAATGCAGCGCGTTTTATTAATTTGTTTACGTTGTGAGAAAATGCAGCGTGTTTTATTGTTTACGTTGTGAAAAAAAATACAGCGCGTTTTATTAATTTGTTTATGTTGTGAGAAAATGCAGCGTGTTTTATT
>CAIGQZ010000427.1:2680128-2703171 GCA_903798205.1 Danio tinwini
GAAAATGCAGCGTGTTTTATTAATTTATGTTGTGAGAAAATGCAGCGCGTTTTATTAATTTGTTTACGTTGTGAGAAAATTCAGCGTGTTTTCGTAAATTGTTTGTGTTGTGAGAAAATGCAGCGCATTTTATTAATTTGTTTACGTTGTGTGAAAATGCAGCATCTGTACTGTCAAACGAACGAAGATCTTTTCTTAATTTGCTGGCGTTTTTGTAATCGCACGTGTTTGCTTAAATTGAAGCATGTTAAGAGCTCTCAGCCACCGTAGAAACTAATTTTAGGATTTTCCCCCTAAAAAGCATAAATACAAACTTCCCAGAATGACTTGGATACACATTAATTTAAAATATGTTGTTGTTTTTTGCAAGCTTTTCCTTTACTTTTGTGACTTCTCTATAAGTAAGTGAAACGCCTTCTCATACCAGAACAAATGTAGTGCTTTATTTTGATGATGGTTTTATTTATTTATTTTATATTTCTTGGCAATAGGTTTGTTATGGTTGTGGCTTCATGAGTGACAGTCATCCCACCCTGTACCAGTAAATATATCAACACTATCATCAGTATAGAGATGTCATTGCGAGAAGAGTTTTGATTTTGAAGAAAGATTACATGTGAACCTGGATAATACAATAAATAAAATACTCTGCACAGACAAGGTTAAATAAATACTGCAATATACAATTAAAATAATTTTTTAATTTCACGATGACTTGCCAAAGATTGAGGCTTATGTTGAAATGTAAAAGATCATGTTTGAAGAATGTGACTCTGCTTTGGTTAAGCATAAAATTATAATAAAATAATTTATAAATAACAGGTAAGCATAGTCTGCTAATACAGTTCATATAAACGGAAGCTGTGCTTTTGTGTCTGAGCCCATATTCTTGCAATAAACAGCTTTATTGTGTGCATGCAAGCATTAATACATACTTTTTTTAACCTTCACTATAAAGTCTAAACAGTTTTCATCACATTACTGTTCATGACCGATCACCATGCATTCTTATGAAGTCTTTTATCTAAAGTCTTATTGCTAATTAATCACTAGCACAAATTGAAAGTGAGCCTTCCTATTAGTGCTTTGAAGAGACAAAGTAAACATTATATATTGATTCATGCTTTTCAACAGTATCTTACCTGGCAGCAGGTTTTAACAGTGTTTCTGTGGAAAGCCGTTTTTGCATCTGCATTTGCAGCAATTAGTAATATTTCACACCCCTATCATCCTTCACGTTCAAGTCCAGAAGTGACTAATGGATCGTAGACAGCATTTCCTCTGGCACATTTCTTCATGACACAAGCAGTCAAGCATTTAAAAAGCTCTCTTCTTAACAGGGTATCTTGCTATTGGTTTCTGTTTTGGAGAAATCGGAAACGCATCAGTGCAGATCGATTGAAAGTGGCAGCTTCAAACGTGTTCGTTTCTATCTGTTTGGCTGCAAAGTTTGTCACATATTTCCCAATTAGCCATCTGTCTCTCATACTCGTCCACGTGTGCTTTAAACCATCATTACTCACAAGACTTCAGAACTAAGACTGTGTACCGCATGCCACATTTTGACAATATGCTTGTAATAATAACTGAACTGTAGTGGACAAAATGAAAGGCTGATTCTGCATTGTGAGAAACTGGTCGACATCTGAAATTGAATATATGCACATTTACACTGTTTGCTATGAGGAGGACAGTAAAATGAGGAAGGAGGATTCCGATGAAAGCCATTCTTGTGTATTTACATTTTCTTTTTATTTTCATCTTGGCTAAGCTTTGAAAGTCATCTCACTCATCGGCTCTGATTTTAAATGTTGGGTTTGGGAAAAGAAGTGTTGATTTAACAGTAATGGATGGCACGGGCCCTCCTACGCAGTCTGTACTGTATGTAAATATGTTTTTGTATGACACAAGTGAATCATGCATGCGTGGCTTATGTACATAATCTGTTTCGACACACATTTGAATGTTTCCTAAAGAGAAGGACAAACGAAACTATTCAGATGTCAATAAAATGACCTTTTACAGTGTTTCTTTGTGCACTTCTTCTTCATTTCTTCATGACAGGAAATGCCCTGTGTAAGTGTCAAACTGAAATGAGCAATGATTAAAACATCAAAGATGAGTAATATGGGCTTTGGCTGTTCAAATATCTGTCTGCACCATCTGCTGCATGATTAGGGGAACTATGAATTTCCAAGGAAATCTTGTGACTCTTATTTTTTCTTCCAGGGAATCTCCCAGGAGAACACAAGTGGTCATGAAGAAGCGTGCTCTCTCGAGTTACACTGGTGAACAAAGTGCTATTTAGGTCGAGCTGGTGGTTTGATGGTCACAGAATTATAATGAGCTGCAGAGTGAACCCTTACTCAAGATTAATTACAGTTATGCATTGTTGAATGTATGTTATAGATAGTGCATATGGTTTCCTAGTGCTGGGTTGTAGCTGGAAGGGTGTCTGCTGCATAAAAACATATGCCAGAGTAATTGGTGGTTCATTCCTCTGTGGCGACCCCTGATAAATCTAAGCCAAAGGAGATTGACTGAGTGAGATGCTGCATATTTCAAGTCAATTCATCTTTAGTTCTATAGCGCTTTTACAATGTGGATTGTGTCAAAGCAGCTTCACATAGAAGATTATAGTGAATTGAAAGTGTCAGTTCAGTTTTCAGAGTTTAAGTTCAGTTTAGTTCAGGTCAGAGTGGTTAAATATTCGCTGCTGAGAGTCCAAACACTGAAGAGTAATCCATCAATGCACAGCTCTACAAGTCCTGAACCATGCAAGCCAGTGAACAGCGACAAGTAAAAAACTTCACCAATTGGGTAAGTGAAGGATAAAAACCTCGAGAGAAATGTCCAAATGGCCAAATCTCTTGTGCAGAGCTGCAGTCTAGGCGCCGGAGGCTGGAGAACGCAGGACGTCAGCAAAGAGTCGGCTATCCCTGGAGTCTCACAGGAATCATTCTCATGCTCTCCACTTTTCCATGACCACAACAGCAGCTGCTCAGGAAACAGCCTGGTCCGGGATTGTGGAACTTTGGGATCATCTCTTCACAGGTCTTAGATTGCATCAGTGGCACTGCATAATCTCTGGGGGTCTCGGGATGAGTAAGTACCCCCAAGTGGAAATAGAGAATAAAGAGAATAATTAGCGTAGCTGCTGTTCATAGTGTATATAAACGAAATGCGTGGAGCACATTCATGCATCATCCCGCTATGTGGTGCATTGAGTGTGTGCTTTACTAAAAAGTTAGGATTTTAATCTAGTTTTTAACTGCGAGAGTGTGGCTGAGCCTCGGACATCTTCAGGAAGGCTATTCCAGAGTTTAGGAGCCATAAACGAGAAGGTTTGACCACCTTTACTCGACTTTGCTATTCTAGTTACTACCAGAAACTCGTGAGTTTTGAGATCTTTAAGAGCAGGTTGGATTATAGCGAGACAGGAGGTTGGTTAGATAAACAGGAGCTTGATTATTTAAAGCTTTATAGGTAATAAGTAATGTTTTAAAATTAATACGAAACTTAACAGGCAGCCAGTGTAAGGAGGATAAAACTGGGGTGATATGATCATATTCTCTAGACCTGGCAAGATTTCTGGCAGCTGCATTTTGTACTAGCTGAAATTTGTTAATAGAGGATGCTGGGCAACCAGCGAAGAGAGCATTACAGTAATCCAACCTAGAAGTCATCTAGGCTGGATTACTGTATATGCTGTATTAGCATATGCTACTATAAGTATCATTGATGAGAAATGAAAAATGTACAAAAAAGATGTGCTAGCACACTGGCCACTTTATTAGGTACATCTGTCCAACTAGTCATTAAGTCAAATTTCCAATCAGCCAATCACATGACAGCAACTCAATGCATTTAGGCATGTAGACATGGTCAAGACGACCTGCTGCAGTTCAAACTGAACATCAGAATGGGGAAGAAAGGTGATTTAAGTGACTTTGAGTGTGGCATGGTTGTTGGTGCCAGACAGGCTGCTCTGAGTATTTCAGAAACTGCTGATCTACTGGGATTTACACCACACAACTATCTCTAGGGTTTACAGAGAATGGTTAGAAAAAGAGAAAATATCCAGTGGGTGGCAGTTCTGTGGGCACAATGCCTTGTTGATGCCAGAGGTCAGAGGAGAATGGCCAGACTGGTTCCAGCTGATAGAAATGCAACAGTAACTCAAATAACCACTCGTTACAACCGAGGTATGCAGGAGAGCATCTCTGAACGCAAAATACGTTGAACCTTGAGGTGGATGGGCTACAGCAGCAGAAGACCACATCGGGTGCCACTCCTGTCTGCTAAGAACAGGAAACTAAGGCTGCAATTCGCACAGGCTCACCAGAATTAAACATTAGAAGATTGGAATTCAATTTCTGCTGCGACATTCGGATGGTAGGGTCAGAATTTGGCGTCAATACCATAGGCTGGCTGGTGGTGATGATGTAATGGTGTGGGGGATATTTTCTTGGCACACTTTAGGTACAAATTGGTACCAATTGAGCATTGTGTCAACGCCACAGCCTACCTGAGTATTGTTGCTGACCATGTCCATCTCTTTATGACCACAGTGTACCCATCTTCTGATAGCTACTTCCAGCAGGATAACTCACCATGTCATAAAGCGTGAATCATCTCAGACTGGTGTCTTGAACATGACAATGAGTCATCTCAGTCAGACAATGAGCTCAGTCACCAGAGCTCAATCCAATATAGCACCTTTGGAATGAGGTGGACCGGGAGATTCGCATTATGGATGTGCAGCCAACAAATCTGCAGCAGCTGCGTGATGCTATCATGTCAACAGAGACCAAAATATCTAAGGAATATTTCCAGTACCTTGTAGAATATATGCTACAAAGGATTAAGGCAGTTCTGAAGGCAAAAGAGGGTCCAACCCTGTACTAGTAAGATGTACCTAATAAAGTGGCTGGTGAGTGTATGTTATATAATGTACTAAAACAGCACCCTTTTGTGCTGTTGGGGAAGTTTTCATCCACTCTGGGGTGATTTTGAGTCTTAATTTTGCCACAACTTTCACTGTGTTTCAGCAAATAGAATGATTTTTTGTGACAAATCTTATTTTGACACATATTTTGTGAAAATGCTTTGAAAATTCTTAACAATACACTCAGTAAAAATGACACATTTTACCTCTTCCCAACAGGGAAAAGCACCAACATTCAAAAATGCATGTTCATATGGTGTCATGGCTTTGCAATAAAAAAATGGCACTTTAATGGAAGTCAATGGGGCAAAAACAGCCATGAACATAACAAAAGGGTATACATTTGAACAGTACACAAGGATTAAGTATTAGTTTATAATGCATGCATTACGGTCTGTTTACAAATCCCCAATCCTGCTATTTAGCACATTATAAAGCATATTGAATAACTAGGTTATTTTTGGAATCTTCTTTCTCATGTTTTTTTTATTTCTCATCAATGGTAGTTGCTTAAAAACCTGCTGTTTTCCATCAGCATTAAAAACGCAGAGGGTACATATTAATCAGAAGATGTTTATGTTTGTGAGTTAAAATAGCTCAGTTCTCTTATTCAATGTAAACTCCTCCTGAAAACAGTTGCCTTTTTTTCCTCACTCGCTTGGCTTGGAAAAGTGAATAAACAGAGTAAATAAAAGTAAACATTTGGTTACTTGATGCTCACAACTCGCACAGAAACATATTTGCAATCTTCCTTTTTTTTTTTTTTTGCTCTATGTAAATACAGCTCCAGCAACAAATAACCCTTTGTTACATATTGTTCATGTTGAGCGATCAGTTTAACAGTTCATGTTGAATGATAAAACCACATGTATTAAGCTTTAATCACTTTAATTATAATTCTTGGCAGAGACTAGTATGCTGTGGTAAGTTTCCTTATAATAGGTCTGGAGTTTCTACTTAATAACCAACAGGAGGCGTCTCGCCTACAAAAACCCAGAACAGAACATGAGTTCATTCATTAAGCACTGACTGTGAGTATACTTGTTTCCTCTGCTTTTTTGTACTTCAGTAACTTTCTCTTGTTTGGCATGTGCATGTTTAGTCTTCTTTATTATCCTTAGATCTGCTTTGTTCATAGAGCAGCCTGATTTACCTGTATATGCTAATTTCATTTACAATATTAGTTTTCTGTGTGCAGATATCATCATTTATGGTGAATATTTCAGTTTATCAGAATAACAGCTTTTATTTTAACATGTTATGTCAAATTATTAAGTTAGATTTAATAGGGTATAAAACTATGTTACAAATTTGTGTTGTTTTTATGCTTTTTAAAATTAGAACCAACTTTTGACCTTGGATATCAAAACATATACAGTACATTTCTGTGTGTATGAACATTAATTTACTTGATGTATGTTATTATTAATATTTAAAGGGTTAGTTCACCCAAAAAATGAAACAAAAAAGAATTTGCAGACTATTTAATCTCCCTTAAGTGGTTCAAAAGCTTTATAAGTTTCCTGCTCCTGTTGAACACTATGTTGTACTATGGAAGTCAATGGTTACATTTTTCAAAATCTCTTCTTTCGTGTTTAACAGAAGAAAGAATTTTATAAAGGAAACAAGTGTGCGTAAATGATTGCAGAATTCTCAATGTTGAGGGAGCTATCCCTTTAATTTATTTGAATTTCTTGCTTTTTCTCTTCTTTGTTTTTTAATATATTTCAATATAATCATTTGTGTTAAGGGGAATATTCACCCAGAAATGAAACTTCATTTGCTCATCCTCACATTCAGTTTTTTCTTCTGTGCTACTTTAAAAATTACCCCAAAAAAGTAATTTTCGCTCAATAAAATGTACATTAGAGTAAAGCAAGAGACCAAAAATGACTAAAAGCATTTTTTCTGTAATAACTATTAAAAAATAACCAAAAACATTTGTTTGCATATACTCTACAGAATACCATAGCCTGTGTAAAACAAAATATATATGCACACAGTTTTATAAATTCAATCAAATTCAGATAAGGTTGGAATAAGAATGTTTAAATGAAGACAGATTTATTTATTATTATTATTTTTCTTTTTTTGGCAGCTATTCATTTTACGAAAAGGAATTTTAAGATATACAATAATGCAGAACAGCTGTTTTAGGGTTAAGATGCCAGTGAGCTGATATATTATTAAGCAGTCTTTGCTAGTGAAAGTTCAGAACAAACCAGTTTATCATAATAAATGGGCCACACCTTATGCGTGAGCGTTTAATGTGTGTGAACAGTTATTCATTTTCGAACCACAAAGGGTAAAAGATGGGCACCAGCAATGCGGTTGTAAATCACTTTAAAAAGAGTGCTGTTTTACCTGCATTGCATGTCACAGACGAATGAAAGCTTATCATTGGACCGATGTAAATGGTGGATGCTTTATCCCTCTATAGGCACAGATAATAACACTTCAAAAGGACATGCTGCTGCTGAATAGGTTCTCTGCATGGCTCTCTGCGTTCGCTGTGCTTTTGCTGACTCAGCCCATCTCCACATCAGAGGTCATGGCCTGCGGAGCTGCGGGTGAGTTTCCTGACTAATTCCAAAGAAGCCATTTAAACAACAGGCACATTTCCAGGCCTCATCTAAGAGAATCACATACTGTATAAGATAGTCTGTGCTTGCATGGACAAATCTTAAATCAATTGTTACAAAAGGTGTGTTCACACTTGTTGTTCGGTTCTCTTGGTTCACTTGACAATGACAAAAAAGAAATTGGAGCATTTAGTTCTTTGTGTTTACACTATTATTTTAAAGGCTGAACTTAAAGATACAAAATAAAAGTTAGGACACATATCAGAACTTACTGAACATATAAGAAATGCTGTGTGCTTGGCAGAACAGAGTCTAAACAGTGGCCGTGATGCCTTCATCAAACACACACAGCAGACACATTTAAGATACATGTAATGAACTGTTTGAGGCTGGAAAGGCATCTACTGCATATAAAACATTTGCCAGAGTAAATGGCGGTTCATTCCGCTGTGGCAACCCCTGAAAAACAAGGGACTAAGCTGAAAGAAAGTGAAACTGTAATTTACAACATCACGACTATAATGTGAAAAAAAGTTACGCTTGAGCATTCTTTTTTCCCCCCCTTTTTTTGCACCTTGTGATGTCATGTCTTTTTCGATCTAAATAGATGTCTTTAGTCCATACTGCATTCAAATTTCAGTTCTAGAAATTAATGGAAGAAAACTGAAAACCCTGTTTTTGCACACTAAGGATTGGATGCATTGCATGCTAATAAAACATATAAATTGCACCAGAGTTTTAACCAAAAGTGCCTAGTGTGAACACATCCTAAAATACAGCCCATATGTTGTCTTTAACATTTGCTACATCATGTCCTTTTGATGTGATTTCTTTGGTTGCTTAACTTTATGACTAGACCAACAAAGAATTGAGATGACTTTTAGTCAGAGATCATTAAACATTTGTCTAATTCCACTAAATGAAAAGTTTGACTTATGTGACTGACTCAGCTACAGAGTTCAAAATGTCTTTCGTCAAGCAAAATTTTAAAGGATTAGTTCATACAAAAATGAAAATTCTGATATTTAATACTCATTCTTGTGCCTTTTAATCCCTTGTGACCTTTGTTCATTTTTGGAGAACAAATGAGGATATTTAGATGAAATCAGAGCGCTATCTTATTCTCCACAGACAGCAAGGATCCCAAGATGATTAATAATAATAATAATAATAATAATAATAATATTAAAAATAATTCCTTACATTTATATAGTGCTTTTCTGGACACTCAAAGCACTTTACAGATTGGAGGGAATCTCCTCATCCACCACCAGTGTGCAGCATCCACCTGGATGACACGACGGTAGCCAAGTTGCGCCAGACCGCACACCACACACTAGCTGATTGGTGGAGAGGGGACAGAGTGTTAAAACCAATTATGATATGGTTAGGAGGCTGAAAGACGGCACTAACTGAGCAGTATAGAGTCCCCTTCACAATACTGGGGCGATAGGACCCACATAGACCATGGACTGAGTGCCCCCTGCTGGCCTCATTAACACCACTTCCGACAGCAACCTAGCTTTCCCGTGTGGTCTCCCATCCAAGTACTGACCAGGCGCAGCCCTGCTTATCTTCAGTGAGTAACCATGTGAGAGCTGCAGAGAGCTAGCTGATTAAAGTCTAGCATTATCAAAACATTCTATGTGACTTTAGTGATTCAACTGTAATCATATGAAGCTTAAACAACACTTTTAAGTGTGTTTACTGTGTAAAATATAATGTATCTGTATTAGAATCATGTGTGTGAGTAATTAATAATCGAATTCTATTTTTTGGGTGAACTAATCCATTAACAGTGCAAAAAATACTGCTCATTAACTTACATTATTTCTTCCTCACAGTGGATCCACCTGCTAATATCGAGATGACAGACCCTGGCTTTCTGGGTTACCTCAATATCCACTGGACTCGTCCAGCCAGCCTTCAAAACCTCACGGGCTGCACAGTGCGATACCAGCTCCGATACTACGACACCTACGAGGAGCGATGGAGGGTGAGAATCCACCCACAGAACAGGCCACACACACACATATTCGTTTTTATTTCAATTAATAAACTTTCATTTTGCTGCATATTCTGCCACAAAACCAAACACCTTTTGAGTATTTCACACTTCATGCATGCTTCACTCTTTGGCATGATTTGAAATGATATGCTTTGATTAACAGAAGATTTCTTTTGTGCTGATTTTTGTGGAAATTCAAATACAAATATTATCTAAAAACTGAGATTGGGCACATTGGTTTTACCTCCAAGTCAGTGTTCAATTTAACAAATCCCAGTTCGGTGCACACTAAGGTCCATTGCAAGCACTTAGTGAAACAACAGCGTAAAATTCCAGGGAACTCCCAAAGACCGAGCCAAATCTTTGTTCCATTTAATGCAATCGTTCTGTGACCACAACCACCTGCAGGCAGTCTTCAAAAAAATTATAAAAGAATGCTCACCTCATACTTACAGCATCAGAATAATTAAATTATATAATCTTATTATCTTTGCTGTAAAAGCACTGTGATTTGTGACTCCAAATGTGCTTTTTTTGTGTTGTATAGAGTGTTCGAACTGTTAAACTGACTTACGCTGCCCAGTTTGACCTTGAGAAACCAGTCAAATTGAGAATCCTTACTGTACTGAAGTGCACCTGTACCAACGGGACAGAAGTCCAGGGAGAAGAGACAGAGACAGTGTACACCCCTAAACCTACAGGTAACGTTTATTTAAAACTATTCTAGACCACTGTAGGCCAAAATGTGTAGTGGATTCTTATTTCATGCAATCTGACTGAAATCTTACTGTTTATATTAGTCTTTTAAATATACACTTGGTAGTGTTGCTAAATTGTCCCAGGACAACCTATTAAACAAAAAAAAGATCAATCCAATACCGTACTGCAAGTCATGGGTCTCAAACAGTAATTTAAAACATGAAGCAATCGCTCGCTTTTTTTAATGTCTAATTATCTTCTTTAATCCTGGCCCTTTTCGCAGCGCATTTTGCAAGCTCAAACTCTAGTGTGACCGCAGCTTACTAGAGACTATTACGCAGATGTGAGTTGGAGGTGGCTGCAGCTAAAATCTGCAGAGCTGTGGCCCTCCAAGAATTGATTTTGAGACCAAGTGGATGTAAGTTGTCGATCATGAAACGTTTAATTTTACAGAGCATAGTGAAGCCTCTCACTACTGAAAGCCAGAAAAACCTTTTGTTAAAATTGTAGGTTTTTTTTGTTATCACTTTCAACTTCGCATCATGTTCTGAAGAACTGAATCGTCTGACCTGCTACCTAAAAAGTAATACTGTATATGAAATGCTGGTCCACTTTAGACATCCAACATGAAGTCATTTCCAAGAAGGCAGTGACTAATGAGCAACTGATCAACTGTTGAGCAACTGCTTATATCTGACATTGGTCCAACTTAAATGCAGCATTAGTCGAGTTCCAGTCAATCACACATCATGACCACTTTTTGACCATATGAAGTCAAAAGGATGCATGATTGTTTCAGTTACGGCCATTACATACAGTATAATTAACATCTAATGCTCAGCTATTTTATTTTTTTTTTAACAAAGTAGCTCCACCCAGTTCTCTTTGGAAGCAGGCCACCTTGAAAGTCAAATAGTCAGATGTCTGACTTCATGTGGTGTTCTAGACATTATATCCAGTCGTAAGCGGTGAAAAATAATCGCAACATTAAAGTGACATTGATAATGCAAAACAAAACTTCCATATTGTGTCAAACAAGTTGCATGACTTTCAGTTAAGTTCTTATTTTGGTAGGCTTTATTAAATATGGAACAGCGTTACTTAATTTTGGCATGGAACGGAAGTTACGATTGCTCTTTTTTGCCATATCGTGACCTACAGACAAGTGCAACGATCCTGAAATTAGAAAACAATGTAGTGTGGCGCATGATTTAATCCTTTGAGAACTGGTTGGATTGCTAACAAAATGGAGGAAGACTGATAAATGGACAAAAGCAGGGCTGAAAGGAGAATCATGCCAATATCTCCTCCCTAAAGGAATTCCATTTGACCAGAAAGGAAGAAAAGTTGTATTGAGGGGCGAAGAGAAGGTTATTTTATTTAGCTAAGGATTTGAGGGCAAATATATTTTTACAAAAATAATGAAGTGCACAGATACATCATTTATAACAAGCACTACAACATATATAAATATATTTAAAAAGTACTAATTGATTTCATGCCGACTTTAAGATGCCTTCAAAGGAGCTTCCAAAGATGAGCATAAACTATGTCCGTCATATATTCAGACTGATAAACTTTTTTTTTTGCTATAAATTCTCTTCTCACATACATTTGGATGTTAAAATCTAATGAAGCAAGATTTAAAACACTGCCATCAGTTATACTTTGTTTAACAATTTCACAGAAAAAGGGATGAGATGACTTTTCCCATTCTAATTAGAAACAGAAAAACAGTCAGATAGACTTCACAGGAACACTTAACAAATATATCAGTAAAACCGCATTAACGTAACGCAAGTATTGCATAAGATTTAACGTCTTCATGTGTAATGTAATACTGTACCTTAGACTTGCAGATATGCAAAACTATCAAAACATAATTACACAAAAATGTAACCACCTAAACTGAATATGCATTCTGAGCCTTTTTGATCTGAACTAATGTATAAACAAACAAAAAAAGGAACAAACAAACACACATAAAAATTATTTTAAAAACATGCTGAGGGTCTAAACACATCTGAAAGGGATTACGTTTTCATAATGTGCTGTTTAGACAGGAATTTTATTTTGAAGAGAATTAAACCGCCGTTGCTTTATTAAAAAAAAAAAAAAGATCAACTAAATTTCAGTTGAAGACCTAACCATCTGTTGGATTACAGTACCTCCAATTTAATGAAAAGTGAGTCTGAAGAAATCAGATAACAATTTCTTTTGAAGCATAATTGCCATTTCAAAATGATTCATACTACTATAGAACAGAATTCTTTAATATTATAGTTCAGGCCAGAAGTGAGCATCCACATGCATTCCTCAAGCCATTCAATAGCTAACTGTAATAGAATATTCAATTTGTTTAATATTGCTTTGGTATCTCATTTGAAATTGCTTACTCTATTTTTAATATTATATTTCTGCACCATGCCACACTAATGCATTCTTATTTTGTCAGTCATGTGCATTTTATTTAGTTTCTGTTCAATTGCCCTCTTTAGTTTGGTTTCCGAAGTTTCTGATCAGTATTTGCATTATTTCTTGTTCATTTTATGTAGTATATTTATGCTCTATTGTACTGTTCTGTGAGTTATTTTTCAACGTTGTGTTTGTTACTCTCCTGCAATCACCTGAGTTCCTTATGTATTTATAACAAAATAGATTGATTCCCCTATATATATATCAAGGGTGTCAAACTCAATTCCTCAATAAAATATAGACACAAAAAGTATAGACACACTGTCAAAACAAACTTTTATTTTGGATTACATTAATCCTGATTTGCATAAACACACTTTTAAGTGTTTAACTTCTGTTTTGATTAACTAAAGATGCCTATGATTTTTCTCCCAGGTTTGGCAGGATCAAGAATAAGAGATTTTCACTGTATCTACTATGGGAAGGAGCACATGGACTGCACCTGGAAGTCAGGACCTGTCCAGCCTCCAAATTCAGAGCACTACCTCTATTACTGGTGAGCGATTCAATGTGAATACTGCTTAGATTAGATAATTAAAACATTCCAAACTATTTAACAGATGCAGAAAGCACCGTTGTTCTGTGTCTCAGGGAGACTAGATGTCAGGTTGACGCTCAAGTCAATTACTGTGAAACAGCCTGAGACAATACACTAATGGCAAGCAAAGGCTTCCTGTTCCATCTGTTCCATGGAAGAAAAATAAATGAAGTGCTATGCTCATTTGAGTTTACAAACATTTGCATTTGGCAAACTTCAACTAATTTGGTTGTGTTCATGGTGGAACCAATAGGATAAACACTTTCTGCTGAACTACAGGTCAAGACAGAGCTTCCTAGCTGCCTTAGCTGTGCTTCCGTGAATCTGCATTGCAAAATACCACAGAATCTTAAAGGTGATGCCAAAATACCATTCTGATCATAATCCACTCATTTATTCATGCTATTTCTAGCTAATCTGCATGATACTAGCATTGAGCTTAAAGTGCCATTTAAAAAGTTTTTATTATGGATTATAAATCGCAAAATTTTGCATTTTTTATTTTTGCGTTTTTTATAAAAGCATGACGGTAAAACATGAACGCGGTTATGAATATATTAAAACGTGTGTTTGTTGTAAAAATTCATAATAATGACTAAAAATACTCATTTGTGGCTCTCCTTACCTCCGGGTGTGGCAAAACTGCTGTTGTAGCTGGTGTATTCTGGGAAATTTTCTTACCCCTTGGTTTCAAGTGTGATCCTGAAAAATCTTTGTTCAAAGGGCTGTCTACCCCTTCCCCTATGCCTCAAGCTAAAGAGAATTGGTAAGGTGAAGGGCTAAGGGGTAGAATTGGGATTGGGCCTTATAGTGGCAAGTCGTTGTTGACGGAAAACGCGAGCAAAAAGCATCCCAGTGCGCACGGGCCTTTATTTTTGGCTTTATCTATGTGTATAAATGTATATCTTAGACATAAGTCGCTTTGCATAAAAGTATCTGCTTAATTAGTCAATGTAAAAATAAAATAGGTAAATTTAATAACTTAATGTGTGTATCTGATTTTCCAGGCACAGGGAAATGGAAGAAACAAAGGAATGTCCAGAATACTTTGTATCACCAAACAATCAGAGAGGATGCAGGTTTCCTCGCCAATCGCTCTTGGAGTTTTCCAAGTTTAACATGTGTGTCAACGGATCTTCTTCAGCAGGGAGTCTGAGAACAGCCTACTTCTCCATTGAGATTCAAAACTATGGTAATTACACTGACAGAACAAATAGCATATATACTGCAGACTAACTAGGGACACATAAAGTATAAGCAGCTGATTTGATCCAAAGTACATAATGGAATGTATGTCTCATTGTCCTCTGCAGTAAAGCCGGCAGCGGTCTCTTCTCTGCATTTGTTTGAGACTGACGGACGGTTGAAGTTAAATTGGGCGCCACCTAGTGGTCAGGTGCCAGAACACTGCTTGGATTATGAAGTGGAGAGCAGCACTCTAATGGCAAATGGCAAAGAACAGAAGGTATTCTAATCCTTTTATCTTACATCCTTCTATCCAGCAATCTTCTGTTTTGTGCGCAAACTGTTGTACATTTTTGAGCTTGCCGGTTCATGTTTTAGATGTTTCACAATAGTCACACAAAGATTTGGTTGTGCAAGATGTCTACAGATATTAGATCTCACGTCTTTATATACAACTAACTTCAATATATAATACATCCAAAATGTAAATATAAGCCATCAGCTCCACTTGATTGCAATTCTACAGATTTAAAGCTTGCATATTCCACATCTTAAGAGATCACATTAAGATCATATTCCCATCATGTGAATCTGCAGAGTTCACCAAATGGGAAATTCATGGCTGCATTTTATTTGGCTTTCAGACACAAGCTTGCAAATTTCCCAAACACTTCTATTCAGGGAATCCCCACTGGTCTTTAAAAGCCTGTGCCACTGCCTGAAGTGGACATGGAAGTTTTTGTTAGATTTCAACTAAAAGATTGAGTCTGGGCATGTCCATATACTTACAATTGTAGTCTTGGCCACTTGAGTACTACACTGAGTACTATAAAAACAAAAATCACCTAAATGAGGTGGGCATAGGGCAGACAACATGCAGTATAAAATAATAAGAATTACTTTTGTCATTTGATACTTTTTTGTTAAATGACACCACATAAACAATATTAGATTTATATCACTGTTTGCAGATATGATGAGACCTCAAATTTTGGTAGGCGGAAATTTAAAAGGTTATTACACCTCCTTTAAGTTGAAATATAATAACTCTTGTTAAATATATCTACAGGGTGATGGAACACACAGCCTATACAAGTTATACGTTTTCTAAAAAAAACTTTTTGGCAGGTTTTATTATAACATAGACAACAAATGCAATCATTTTTAATCACTTTCAACAGTGTTTTATGTCATTTTAAAAGGTTTCCCGTAAATTATACAAAAATTTGGTATTTGGAAGCTTTTCGATTTGGGTCAGCTAAATTCAGATGGAAAACCCAGAATTAAGGGCTAAAATATACTAAAATGCTCTGCATGCTCTGACATCACACTCAATGACTCAATAAATAAAGGTACACAACTGTCACTGGATTGGTAGCTTTTTTTTCTTTTTTAAGTTAAATTTTTTTCCAAACTGACAATTTTGGTACCTTGAAAGTATTATATTAGTACCTAAATTGTACTTAAAGTAAAAAAGCACCAACAACAGCTTTTGTACTTTTATTTCTGAGAGTGACGATACTGATAGGCGCCATCAATCAAATTTTTATGGAAAAAAAGCTAAATAATAATTGATCTCAGAGGTTATGTTCAGATAGTAAGCATTTTTTCTTTTCTGGCAGACTATCTTCACTATGAAGTTTATTTATAAACTAATTTTAAGAGGATCACATGCTAATGATTGCTGATGGCTGGTCCAGCATTATTCAATTTATTATTCACCAATCAGACGATTCCTAAAGCTGCGGTCACACTGGACTTTTCTCCCCATAGACTTCCATTCATACCCACGCAAATTTGTCAGACCGGAAATGCAGGGTCATGCGTCAAGTTTCGCATTTTGCTGCGGTGCAAAGTTTAAGCTTGGTGAACTCTGACCAGCGAAATCGCATCACCTGAGTGCGTGAGACCAATCTAACATGACCTCTCGGAACAGAAATTTAAAACATGGAGCAATCGCTCGCTTTTTTAAATGTCTAATCATCTTGTTTAATTCCACACGTTTTCGCAGCGCCGTATGACAGAATTTCAACAGTATTTATAATCAATCATCAGCTAAGTGTAAACTCTTGAACTGCAGTTAATCAAATCAGATGTATGTCTCCGTATATAACCAAACTATCTGCAAACTACTGCTTGGGTAGCAAATAAATTGACATGCAAACATATAGATTTGTAAGATCTCTCTATCAAAACAAACACCCTGTTCAGCTGATTTGTGCATGTTTGTTTGTGTGTGTGAGTGCCAGAGAGAGTGAGTGAGTGAGTAAGTGACTAAGTGAGTGAGTGGTATTTGTGTATAAACACTTTCGCCAACATGATTTCAACAAGTAGTACATGTTCCTGGATTAACATCTATGTCAGGGGTGTCAAAATCAATACCTGGAGGGCCGCAGCCCTGCAGAGTTTAGTTCCAGCCCTGCTTCAACACACCTGTCTCCAGGTATCAAACAAGCTTTAAGGACTTAATTAGTTTGATCAGGTGTGTTTAATTAGGGTTGGAACTAAACTGTGCAGGGCTGCGGCCCTCCAGGAATTGACTTTGACACCCCTGATCTATGTTGATCCTGGAACAACATTGCAATCAGCCAATCAGAATTAAGGGATACATTTACCGTTTATGTTAAGTTTATGCTTGTGGTTAGGTTTATGCACTTTCATGATTGTTATCCAACTATTATTCCCATCTGATTTTGGGAATAGTTTCCAGTTACAGTATAGTTGGTTCTAGGGGAAGGGAATAGGTATGGATTACATTTTAACATGATGTTCCAGGTTCAACATAGATGTTAATCCAGGATCGCATCGTACTTGGCAAAATCATCAGGTGCTTGTGGCTTTTCTGTCACAGATTTTGACATAAATGCATGTCGTACTAAGAAACACACAAAAGACCATCTAAAATCTCATTTGAGCAGACAGAGCATCCTGTCGGAGATTTAAATGTTTCCAGTTTTGAATTTTTGCTTCTCCGATTTTCAAGAGTTGCCCACTAGAAGTGGCCTTTTGTACAAAGTAATTAATGATATACATCAGCATCAACAAGATGTATGGTAATTGGCAGTGAGGGAAGGGGTGCTAAAGAATGAATTGGAACTCAGTCTGTAATGCAGCCAAATTCAAAATAGGTTCTCTTGAGCTTGTGTTTCTAGTGTCCTTCATTCACATGCCTATGAATACAAGTCAGCAGAGGCAAAGGTGTTTCGTAACCACCTCTTTCCACTCGCAGATCAGTTTTATGTGTACTCTGCTAATGTGCTGATAAGAATCAGGTGTATTTGATAAGAAAAACATCCAAAACGCCTTAAGCAGCGCAGCAGAGGAAAACTGAAGACAGGACGCTCAACATTTTCACTGCGGTGCAAGAGCTGATAATTAGTAAACAGCTCTTGAACATGAATGACATGAACAAATACCACTCACTTGCATTTCATTCTGAATCTTGGCATGCACCGTTAAACAAATGTTTGATTAAGGTTTGTGTGCCAAACCAAGCAATAAAAAAGAAAGAAAGAAAGGAAGCCAAGAATCCCATCTGTCAAGCCAATCAGTGTTATTTTTATTTTCTTCTTTCAGCAAACAGAGATTCTAGAGAATTTGGATATGGACACATCTTTTGAGCTCCTGAGAAAAGCTGAAAGTAAGAAAACTTGCTTTCATCTCAGATCAAAAGTGAATATGTACTGCGCTGATGGAGGATTCTGGAGCGACTGGAGTCAAACAAAATGTACAGGTGAGACAGATTTTTAAAATTGACAATGATTAATTTCATTAATTCGTTTATTCTTTTTAATTTTATTAATTCAGAACATTTATTTTAAGATGGGTTTTTAATTTTATATAAGATTCACCAGCATGGACCACACCACACTTTGACTTTATTGTAGGGATGTAGGGATAAACAGTGAACAGGTAGGTAGGTTGATCGGGCGTCCGATGATGATGCCCAGAGTCTTAAAGTGAGGGTACCCGTCTCTATAATATTTTAGTAGAGTGATTGGATCCCCCGATTCAACCTAGGAGTGAAGAGAGGGTTATAAGATTGTGAACAGGAAGCGAGGAAATAGAGGATGGGCGGGTTAAAAGAACGAGAAGAACAGTACTAGAGGGCCGGTCTGCCTTAAATACGTTTTAGGGAGTAGGTGATCGGTTAAGGAGACAAAGTGAGGCGTGGTTCTGCTGCCGAACCTTTGTTAACAAGTTAACTCCGTCAAATATTGTACCTTGACATGCTTTTCAGCTTTTGTAAAGAATTTTTTTATGAATAAATGTAAATGTGTCTAGTAAAATGTTAGATGTTAAGTAGTTCTTTGCGGTTTGATCATTTATTAATCTATTTTCCTCCTGTCACCTTCAGAAGAGAAAGAAACTGAAGACAAACCAACATTGGATTATCGTTTGCTGGACCTGGTGATGATTGGCACTGCTGGAGTCATCATCTTCTGTCTTTCCTTATGGATATTAACGAGGATGTAAGTTTTCGGTCAATAGAAACAAACAGATGCATACACCATTATTTTTGCCATTTGTTGACACTCAAACTCATTTCTATTCTGACAGCTGCATAAAGCAGTGCAGCAAGAAGGATGTCATTTACACGCTGTACAAGCAGAAGGTCAACGAGACCATGCCTTCAATCTTCAGCCCCATTTTCAAGTGATGCTTCCTATGACCTGCTTACGCTGCATTTCCATTCATACCTAATACTACATCACTAAATGCACACTACTCAGAGAAATAAATGTGAGGAGTGAGACTCGTCAGAGCCCTCACACAGTTTACCTGGCAGTGGATACAAAGTGAGCGCTGAGAGGCTTGTGGAGCAGATTTGTGGAAAACCAAAAGAACCACAGCACTAACCTGAATGTAGAAACCACTTTGTTGTTTACCAAGCCACTCTACTACTAGCTGATGTGTTTACACAAATGTTATGTGCCTATTAAAGTTACTCATATATAAGTATTTTATATTTTATTTCAAAGGCCAGTGGTCTTGCCAGTTTTGCCCAGTTTTCAATAGCATCTATTCAGTCTTGAATGTTTGTTCTTAAAATATATGCCAATGATCTTGCCAGACCTGGTGTAATGTACAGTTTCAGTTTTGCTCTTTTTTTTCTTTCAATTTTGTGAATGTATGCTATTTTAAAGTAAATGTATTAAGATAAATCATAGATATTTCAGATGCCAATGACATTGCCAATTTTTGCTTTTTTTTACAATGTTTCCTATTTTTCTAGTAGCCAGATTTTCTTGAATTTGTTTATTTTTTACAATAAATCATACTATATTCATAAAATGCCAGTAAACTTGCCATTTTTGTGTACTTTTACAATTTGCGTATTTTCTATTAATATAAAATGTTTTTGAATAAGTGGTCTGTTTGTGTGTGTTTTTTTTTTATTAAATATACCCACCAAAGTCAATCCAGGGCACAATTACACTCACAGATGTTTTTAGGTACATCTGTCGAACTGTTTGTTAACGCAAATTTCTAATCAGCCTATCACATGGCAGTAACTCAACGCATTTAGGCATCTAGACATGGTCAAGACGATCTGCTGCAGTTCAAACTGAGCATCAGAATGGGGAAGAAAGGCGATTTAAGTGACTTTGAACATGGCATGGTTGTTGGTGCAAGACAGGCTAGTCTGAGTATTTCAGAAACTGCTGATCTACTGGGATTTTCACGCACAGCCATCTCTAGGGTTTACAGAAAATGGTCCAAAAAAGAGAAAATATCCAGTGGGTGGCAGTTCTGTGGGCACAAATGCCTTGTTGGTGCCAGAGGTCAGAGGAAAATGGCCAGTCTGATGAAAAGGCAGCAGTAGCTCAAATAGCCACTCGTTACAACCAAAGTATGCAGGAGACCATCTCTGAACGCACAACACGTCCAACCATGAGGAGGATGGGCTACAGCAGCAAAAGCCCATACCGGGTGCCAATTCTGTTAGTTAAGAACAGGAAACTGAGGCTACAATTCACACAGGCTCACCAAAATTGGACAATAGAAGATTTAATAAACTTTGCCTTGTCTGACGAGTCTCGACTTCTGCTGCGACATTCTTATGGTAGGGTCAGATTTTGGCATCAGCAACATGAAAACATGGATCCATCCTGCCTTGTATCAACAGTTCAGGCTGGTGGTGGTTTAATGGTGTGGGCGATATGTTCTTGGCACACTTTGGGCCCATTGGTACCAACTGAACATCGTGTCAACGCCACAGCCTACCTGAGTATTATTGCTAACCATGTTCATCCCTTTATGACCACAGTGTACCCATCTTCTGATGGCTACTTCCAGCAGGATAACATGCCATTTCATAAAGCGTGAATCATCTCAGACTGGTTTCTTGAACATGACATCAGTTCACTGTACTCAAATGGCCTCCACAGTCACCAGATCTCAACGCAATAGAGCACCTTTGGGATGTGGTGGAACGGGAGATTCACATCATGGATGTGAATTCGATAAAATCTTTAAACTGTGTGATGCTATCATGTCAATATGGACCAAAATCTGAGGAATATTTCCAGTACTCTGTTGAATCTTACGTCATCGATGTTCAGTATGCGATCTCACTCAGCACAGTGCAGATTTCTTTAGTTATATCGTTTAAGTTGTTTGATATGCGGTAACACGCAGTCTAATATTTCATAGAATAGATCAGCCACTTTTGACGCTCATAAACAATCATAAAGTCCTCGTGCTGCAGGATTTAGGAAGTTTGCTGAAGGCGCAGCTGTCGTGCAGTGAGGGATTTGTGTCTTTAATAATCCAAGACAGTTTGCATTTATTGAACAGTACGAATGATTAATTAATCCATATGAAACAGTCCCTTAAAAGTCACGTCTCGCTTTCAGTTTCGGGCTCAGGCACGCTTGCACTCACACTGTAAGCGTACCGCGCCCTAGCCCAAGTGAACCGCACTCAGGCCCAACTATTCCAACCGGGCCAGGGCCGCCCAAGTGAACGGTGCCTGAGCCCGATTCAGAGCACTCACACTTCTCATACGATCCGGGAAAGGGGCCTGGGCACAGTTCAGATAGCGTAGTGTGAGTACACCCTAGAATTCAGGGGGCAGAGTGCACAGTGCCCTGGCAATTTAGGGCCCCCCTGGCAATCCCCCTCGACCCCCACCCTCTCACCCAAACACACCCCTCTTTAAAAAAACCTTTAATATCCCATAACAGTGGTAAGTTTTTGTTTTTTAAAATGTTCCCCTCACTAAAAACAAATTAGGAAGTCTTGTTCGGGAGGATAAAATACATGTGCTTCATTGTCACGTGCCACTTCATATTAAACAACCCCTTTTGCAGCAAAAATAAAAAAAACTTGTTTGCCTCTGAAACAAAATTATTGAGATGAGTAGGTTTGCTGAAAGTTGCAAGTTTTATAACCACCGTAATTTAATAGCAAAACGGCGATTTCTTTAGCACAGTTGAACAAGAGAATTACGACTGTGTATTATAAGCGGATATGGCAACTCTGGCTGAGGATGTAGTTTAGTTGGCGTTTCAAAAGGCCAACTCAGGAAAAATAATCCCAATGAAAGACAACTTCAAAGGTAAAGTACACGGTTTACACACCTCTTTTAAACATACATCTCGTCTTTTGTGTATTAGAAAGACGATAAATTAATTTAGGCTGGATATTTAAGCTTGAAAACCTGACTGTGCAGCTGTCGATTACGTATTGTGGAGATGGTTTGTTCGATAGGAAACCATGCTTACGTTTTTCATTATAGACGATTGTAACCCGCCTCTTGTTGGAACATAAAATGGGCCACTTGAACATGCTCTGTTGAATCTAATTTGAACAACATGACCTGCAGTCCAACTTTCTAAGTAGTCTGATGTATTTCCATGGACAGGAAGTGTGTCACATTGGACTAGAAAATTGTTGTTTTTTCAGTCTGTTGCAACACTGTTCGTAGCAACTGTCGACCAAGAAGGTCATGTTGCAACATTAAAATTTATTTTCAGTGGAATTACTGGGATAGCAAGACACAGTTTCGGTATGATAACGATGAAACAAACAAAGGCAACATGATATTTTTTGGTGACTTGAAGTTGCTTGTTACATACATTTTTTTAACTGTACATTATTCAATATTCATACCGAAAGGAAGCTTGGATCTATTTGAACAATCGAGATATATCCAGCTGCAGGCCCGCAGAACTACACACGTTTCAGGGACACACAATCTAGCGCACACAATCTAAGCAAACCATATATGGTAACTAACTAATTCCTTAGGAGCATTATCACCACCTAGCCTACTGTATTTCACAAATATTGCGATCGAGACTGTCCATGCTACGATTGCCATTCATTAGACTGTGAACAGTTTATGGTTTCCCATTTCTGTCATTATTTCATTATTATATCATAACGACCACTTTAACATCTCTTCAGTTTCTGAACTCAAATTATGTAAATAAAAATATTTGGTTAAACACTTATGGCTTTGTTCACATACTCAAAGAAAACATAACAGACTGTCTAATTGTAGGATTAAGTGTATAATTCAGGATGTTAATGTTGTCATACTTGGTTAAAATAGTTTTGTTGTAAAATATTAAAAACAAGTAATAATGTGTCACATTAA
>CAIGQZ010000427.1:2718171-2740284 GCA_903798205.1 Danio tinwini
CAATTCCATGCAAATGTCAACCTTGCCATGAAAAAAATTAAGTTTTCACCAAAATAGAGAAACCACTTCTACATTTTTTTGTTTAAGTATTTTACAGTGCTTTAAAAATGCTCAAAAATGTCTGTCAGTTTTCAAACTATTATATTTGATTTATTAAAGTGACACAAGTGGCAATTTCACATCTGTCACAGCCATAACACAAGCTTTTCCCTCATAAATGCAAAAATGTCAAATTAAATCAAATTAATGATTTTTGTTCTATAGTGAGCCAACTCTTATTCTTTTAATGAGCATTATTTCTTTTGGAATGTGCAGTTTAATTGACAGAATTTCTACAAAGTATGTTGTATACTGTTGTAAACGTTTTTGTCACATCCATAATGCATGTTTATTTTCCTCATTGAAAGTATAAAAAATTTTTACAGATTGATATTTTTCTGGTCTGTTAACTCTGTGGTTAGTTGTTTTGGAAAATATAAACAGTTCTGTCAATATAATGTTAACATATACTTTCTATGTGAATTTATGTTTTGAGTTTTTACTGCAAACGTCACATCCATAACGCTGGAATTGCTCATATATATATATATATATATATATATAGATCAGATATCAGATAACATCAGATATATATATCTGATGTTTAACAGAGCAAGGAAATTTTCACAGTATGTCTGATAATATATTTTCTTCTGGAGAAAGTCTTATTTGTTTTATTTCGGCTAGAATAAAAGCAGTTTTAATTAAAAAAAAAAAACATTTTAAGTTCAATATTATTAGCCCCTTTAAGCTATATATTTTTTCCATAGTCTACAGAACAAACCATCATTATACAATAACTTGCCTAATTACCCTAACCTGTCTAGTTAACCTAATTTACCTAGTTAAGTCTTTAAATGTCACTTAAAGCTGTATAGAAGTGTTTAGAAAAATATCTAGTAAAATATTATTTACTGTCATCATGGCAAAGATAAAATAAATCAGTTATTAGAAATGAGTTATTAAACTATTATGTTTAGAAATGTGCTGAAAAAATCTTCTCTTCGTTAAACAGACATTGGGGAAAAAAAAAACAGGGTGGCTAATAATTTGGGGGTGGGGGGTGGGGGGGGGGGTAATTATTCTGACTTCAACTGTATATTAGAGATGTGAACCTACACTGGTCTCATGGTTTGGTTATGATTTAATGCCATTGATTCAGTTCAATTCGATATCTCGGTGTATCACGGTGCATTGACAATGCTTTCCACCCACAATTTTATATTTTACATCACAGCACAACAATTCTTGTAATAAAATGTATAAATATATTTATATTTATTATTTGTAATACAGGCAACATGGTGGCGCAGTAGGTAGTGCTGTCGCCTCACAGCAAGAAGGTTGCTGTGTCATACACTCCTATAATTGGTCACGCGCTCAACAGAAAGGGCTGCGATTAGCTCTAATGCTCTGGCGCTGTCAGACGTGGAGGAGAAAATCACGCAGCAGACACGGGCTCATGTCTGTTCCAAAAGTATCGATGTAACAGCCGAGAGGAAAAGAAACGTCATGCCAGCATGTCAAAGGGCCACAGTGAAAGAGAGAGAAAGAGAGAGAAATAGAGTTTTCCTTTAGTTTCTCAATCGCAGTGAAATAGTAAATCTGCTGTAACTTCAGTGTCAGTGAAAGACTGTCCAGCAAACACTCACACAGGGAATTGTGCAGAGATTCTGTGTTTTTAAGTAGCTGCAGTGTTTTAATTACTCGCAGTCACCCCGGTTAACCGGTTAAGATTTATTACTGAACTGATACAGAATTGTCCGCGTCTGCATCGCAGTGTACCGAAGAAATGGTTAATTTTGACACCCCTAATTTATATATATTTAAAAATCCTAAAAATAGCAAAAAGGCTTGAACACACAATTTTGTACATTATAATATTAAAATGAACCTCCTGAACATGTTAAGCTAAAGGTAAAAGAGACTCTTACCCTCCCATAAGTCAACTGTCTGAAAGATGTCAGATTTTGTGATTCCGTAGCGTTCGGCAGCAGTGAGAAACTGAGAGATCTGCTCCATCTGTTTAAAAGCCATGCTAGAACTCTGGATCTTCTTCACGGGCTTTGAGTCCTTGAAGAGACTGTTAATCAGCTCGCATAAAATCTACAAAGATAGAATAAGAAAAGAGTCAGTTACAAATCTGGAATGACTTAAGCTCATCAAATTGGCTTTTAGCGACTTACACATCCATCCTTGAGCCACTGCTGAAAGCCTTGTTTTCCAGGTTGAGGTTTTCCTACAGCTTCTCCACACTGACTGACGATCCACTGGACCAGCCGCCCCTCCAGCTCTGGGTCATACTTTTTGTCAATCTTGCTCTGCACCTCACGACTCAGACCATAGGATGGACCTTTATTTGCCATTTTGACTGAGAAAACAGACACACACAAGTCCTTTCACTTCAGTTATTTGTTTCCACTTGTGACCATTAGTTGTAGTTCAGTATTTATATTCAGTAGTTCAGTGTTGATCTACTTTTTATTTCAGTTTTTAGTGTTGTTTGTTAGGTTGTCTGGGATATTGTCTCAAGTTATTATTTTTGCTGATATCTATATTGACATTAAAGGGGTTATATCAAGTGTTAGGGGTAAAGCATTATAAGTAATGTGAGTCACATGTACGTAATAATATTATTTTTCTAATAATGAGAACAGTGACACATTACTTTTAAAAATCAAGTAATAATATTTGATTTACACTTTAAAAACTGTAATGAGAATTACTTTTTTCTTTAGTTAATTCACTTGTGCTGGGTCTGTTGGCGTTTCTGTGTGGAGTTTGCATGTTCTCCCTGCCTTTGCGGGGGTTTCCTCCGGGTGCTCTGTTTTCCCCCACAGTCCAAAGACATGCGGTACAGGTGAATTGGATAGGCTAAATTGTTCGTAGTGTATGAGTGTGAATGAGTGTGTGGATGTTTCCCAGAGATGGGTTGCGGCTGGAAGGGCATCCGCTGCGTAAAATCGTGCTGGATAAGTTGGCGGTTCATTCCGCTGTGGCGACCCCAGATTAATAAAGGGACTAAGCCGACAAGAAAAGGAATGAATGAATGAATAATTCACTTGTAAAAAATAAATTGCTGAACTAAAATGAACGCAGTCATGTTGAATCTCGCACGCAATGAGAGAATGCAGGAACAGACAGAAATGAAGAGAAGAGCCTTACATTTCTGAGATGGAATTTTGAGCACATTGAAAAAAAAGGAAATGAGGATTCTCTGAATGGACAGTGATTTTACTTTTTAATAAGACAAAATGGACAAAAGTAGCAAACACATTGCTTTAAAATTTCATTAATCTGTATATACGACATGTAGAGCTCTGGGCTCAGGAAGTTCTCAGAAAATAACATTATCTTACATTCATTTTTGTGTGTTTTTTTTAAGTAAATGAAGGTTATATAGTGAGTTGTTAATTGCAGAGCTCCTCTATTAAAAAAAGAAGAAAAAAAACCTGCAAGTTCAGAAAAAGATCAAGCCTCAGCCAGGTTAGAAATGGAAACGGAAGTAACTCAAAATTAACACGTTACTTACCATAAAAAATAACTAAGTAACACAACTAGTTACTTTTTTGGGGAGTAACTCAGAATTGTAATGCATTACTTTCTAATGTAACTTTCCCCCACATAGTTATAAAATTCAATCATTTAGCTGACGCTTTTGTCCAAAGTGACCTATAATTGAGGAGGCTTTTAGCCATCGTTTATATACATGAATTTCCATCTTTTATCTGTTCCATCTCTAACTTTTCTGTGAAAAGCTTGTAAGTAAATGTAATAAATGAATCCAAAGGTCTGTAAACTTATTCTCATATGAATGATTTAGGATGTGGGGGGAAAATAAAAAGGATGCGGAATTGGATCACACTTTCAAGAGCCTACTATACGCCAATTTTATCAAGTTTTTTTATGTTTAATTAAAACTACCATAACTGATGTTTTAAGTGCCTTGTCTGTCAGCATGATGCTGGTGGAATGTCATCGATTGTCACAAACGATTGTCACAAACGATTTTTCAAAGAATGTTAGAGACTGGTAAGCATTGACCTTTCTAATGGATGTCAATGGCTGCTGGTGTACAACATTCTTCAGAATATCTTGGTTTATTTTGTTCATCATAAAAAATCCTCATAAAGGTTTGGAACCACTCAGTAAATAGTGAATCCTTTTTTATTTTTTTTGGGTTGAACTATCCCTTTATGTTTCTCAAAGAGTGAGTTTTTTTTTTATTTATTTAGTTTTTTTTTAATTATATATATTTTTTATAAAGTTTTTTTTTTTTTTTCATTAAAGGTAATACTGGACCAAAACTAATAAAAAAGAACAGATGTGCTTTTGTATATTTTTAAGCTGCCCCCTTTTTTAGCAGAATTTTCTCAGGAAGGTTTGGTTTTGTTAAAAGTTTGAATCTGTAGCTGCGTCCCAAATGGCACACTATACACTATGCAATGTGTACTTATGCACTTACACACTCAACAGCACAGTATATGTATGTAGTGTTGTCCCAAATGGAACACTAATGTTTTTTTACTAAGTGGAAATTCAAACCCTTTCCATGTTGACGTTTGTCGGTTGCCAAATTAGTGAAACAAATGACCACCAAATAATACCTGTCATGAGTATAACTGCATTCACCATCATGAGGCGGAGTAATCACTCTCGTAGAAGAATTTAGCTTTCACAATCCAAAATAAAGTAATCCACCATCAGTGTCTGATAGCTCCGCCCCTTCCAGTATGTGAGCAAAGCAGCAACCCTTGAGCGTGTGAAGTGTCCAACAGTCCACACTTAATTTTACCGGCTGAATGAGTGCATCATTCGGGTATTTAAAGTGCACTTTTTATTTTTAGAGTTTTCAGTGTGAATGCACTACTTACACTATTTATGCTACAAAATGGCATAGAATAGTGCATAAGTATGCGATTTAGGATGCACCTATTGTAGCCAAAGCATTTCACTCTGTAAAAACACGTCGACTGCCATGCAAATCACTTACAGTAAGTTTCATGACAGTAATGCCAAGTTTCAATGCAAATAAATTAATATGCTCTGGTAATAACCTAATTTTACAAGAGTATGTAGTCTTAATAAAGCATGTAACAGTAAAACTTCTAAACCAGTGAAGAAACAGGCATCTGTTGTCTTATCTAGAAACTGATGACTATTAAGGTAAAAAATGATGCAACCTGCTGTCAATGTGCACTTATCACCAATGAAACAGCTGTTATAGGCCATACTAGATTTATCAGGCCTTCATTTGAATTCATTACTGTCACATGCACCTCATCAAGAACTAAAATGCAAACACAACAGTATAGGCAAACTAATACAAATAGAAAGAGACATTCCTACCCTAAATCATCAACTAAAAGTTACTTAAAACCTACCAAACGTCACTAGAATTACCATAAAAATCATCGGTTTAAGAGTTTGTGTGAGTTGTGTTTTAAACAGCATGTTGCTAGAATATTTACAAAAAAACTAGGGCAGGTCGAAATGGCAAAAATGCAATCTCGGTTAATTCTTTTTCATATGATAACGATTATATTTTGATATAAGTTGTTAATGCTTCCAGATTTAAAAAAGTACCCCAACAATGACTGAAGCCACAACAATAAGAGGGTCCATTATATAGCATAATCTTTTCAGTGCATCTCTTATATCAACACACTTCTAGATTCCCATTGTTGTACGTTTCTGCTGTGTGATTGGCTCTGAATATAGAGTAAAATAAAGTCCAGAGATTATCATTGTTATTGATATAAATTTGATCACTATTCAATGTCATATCGTTTATTGGCCCAGCCCTACAATAAGCTTGCAAAATTTTGCAGAAATATTGTGAAGCACCTCTAGTGTCAGAAAGGTTGGAGTTTGTGGTTCATTTTCCCTCCCTGCTGTTTCCACTTTAGTGCACTCAGATTCCACAGTAATCTCTAAAATTGTTATAATACCAGACATTCACAAACCTGTCATACACGAGCACATATCCATTTCCCTGCAAATCATTAAACTCAGTCATCACTGCTGTGGGAGATATATGAAAATGACAAGTTACAACTTGCTGTGCCCTTGTTTGTAGAGAAGGCGAGGTTACTGAGTGTTTGTGTGTTTGTCTTATGAATATAACATGTGCATATCACAGTCCAATCAGTTCACATCCGGTGAAGCGTTTCCTTTATTTGTGAGTAGTAGAGCCCCACCTGTTGAGCCAAACACACAAACAAAGTGCACCTGGAGTCTCTGAAGCAATTATATTGAGTTACAAAACTACCCTTACTCATAAATGTCATCACATCTCATATTGCGTAACAGTGTTTGTCTTATCTGGTATTTGTCTTCAGGGTATGTATCATGCAACATTTAAGACTCAGCTCTTAGTAACATCCTGAATAAGATGTGGTGTGGAAACAGACATTTTAATATAGAAAATGAAGACACAGTTTATAAGGAATGGCTTCACGCGATGTTCAGAATCAGATTAGTTCAAGTTTATCAAATCAAAAAATCTAACAGTTGACTGAGCTTTAACCGCTAACACCCAGTCTTCGAATGCAGGAAACCAGAGACTGTGAGAGGACTTGGTCTCAGTTCAGAAGCAAAAGCATTTTTGCAGAGAACTGATACTCTCACTTGAATGTCTCTCTCTCTCAAAAAAAAAAGAAAGTAAGAGAGAGAGGAGTAAAAAGAACAGCCCTCATTTTTCAGGGGAAAAACATGTGCGTCATTCAGCCAGATTATCGTTCAGTTTTGGAGAATGCGTTCTGAGAGTGAGTGAGTGTGTGTGTGTGTGTGTGTGTGTGTGTGAATGAAGAAGAAAGTGTAATGACAGGGAGAAGACTGAACTTGCAACATGTTATCAGCTACTGCCAATAAAAACACTTTGCAGGCACAGAACATGTGAAAACAAGCAGTGGAATCTAACATGGTTTTAAACCATGAGCTAAAATGAACAACATTTCTTCATCACCTAGACATCGTTCAATGTAAAATTCAGTCAATACCACTAAAACTTACGTCTAAACACTCAAACTCAGCATCTCCTTCTGTCATTCTCACTTGTACACCTACTGTAAGTTACTTGTAGACCTTCTCTGTCTAAGAGCACACCTATTCAGTACAGAACATAGCAAAACATAGGTTTATACGTAGAGTACTTACCGGTTTATGTGTAGAAACCCTGCTCAGTAGTTTTGATGTGGAAATGCGTGTGTGTGTGTGTGAGAGAGAGTCTCTTACTCTTTATGACAGAGTTCAGGGTCCAAGCTCAGGGAGTGCCACTCTTATGGAAATGACTTCACCAAGAGCGAGACCAAGCATGACAAAGAGGGAGTGTTGGACAGCTAGAAAGGCAAAAGAGGAGGGAACCAAGTCCATAAAAGGTCATGACTTTTTTTTAATAGTCTCTCTTTCTCTTCACGTTTTCTGCCCCTCCCTTCCTCTCTCATTTTCCTGTATTGCACTGTGCGTCCTTATTTGGGAGAAGGAAAAGAAGCAGTCTGAACAGAGCCAGAAATTTCTTCACATGCCTTTTCCCCCTGCACCGCCCAGAGCAGAGGGAAGAGGGCGAGAGGAATGACAAGGAATGGCATTTTTGGGGGGCGCAGCTGATTTGTACATTTGATCAAACAGGAAGTTACACTGTTGACACCTGACAGAAAAAAGGAACATGCCTCAGGCTGTGGCAAAAGTGAGCGTAAGAGAGAACATCGTGCAGACATGCAGTGTGCAGTTCCTGACATTTTATGACATCACTGAACAAAGTGAACTGTAATGATGTCATCATTTAACCTGTGCTTCCATAGTAACAGTACTGAGTCACTTCCTTTTGGTTAGTTTTTATAAGATTAACCATCTGTTAACTTGAGAATACAAACTTAAGGATCTCTTTAAGATTTGTTTAAAATAATCGTATAATAGGGCAACATGGTGGCTTAGTGGTTAGCACTGTCGTCTCATAGCAAGAAGGTTGCTGGTTCGAGTTTGCATGTTCTCCCTGTGTTGGCGTGGGTTCCCTCCGGGTGCTCCCGTTTCCCCCACAAATCCAAAGACATGCGCTATAGGTGAATTGAATAAACTAAATTGGCTGTGGTGTATGTGAATGAGTGTGTATGGATGTTCCCCAGTACTGGGTTGCAGCTGGAATGGCATCTGCCGGCTAAAACATATGCTGGATAAGTTGGCGGTTCATTCTGTTGTGGTGACCCCTGATGAATAAACCCAGCAGGCACAGGATGTCAATGGGACGTCAGATTGGCGTTGTACTCCAATGTCGTTAGATGTTGCAATTTGGGTGGGAATAAAAATTAGGTTGACGTCAAAGTTTAACATCAGGTCAATGTCAATGTCCAATGTCGGACAGATGTTGCATTTTACAACGCAACCTAAAAACAACAAAATATCAACGTCTAATGATGTTACAGCTTGATGTTGTAGGGACATAACCAAAATGACATCTATTAGATGTTTGATTTTGGTTGCCGTACCTGACGAATAAATGTCAGTATTTGACCTTAATATGATGTTGGTTTAAGATGTTGGCTCGTTATTGTATTTTGGCCACTTTTTAACACAACCTAAAATCAACCAAATATTAACGTCATTTCACCTCATTATTGGATGTCAAAATAACATTGTCACTAGAAGCTTGTGACCTAAATCTAACCTAATATAATAACGTCTTATGATGTTGTGTGTGTGGGACTAAGCCCAAGGAAAATGAATGAATGAATAATCATCTAATTGTAATCATTGTATTTGCTATTTAAGACCAATTCACTCTACACTCACAGTCAGACACACGATAAATGACAGGGTTTTTTGAATTAGTGTGTTTGTTGCCTCTTTTAGAGTCTTTGCTGTTTGCTGGAGAAATCTAGTGATTGTCCGTGTTAGTCTGTGTCTGTCGGTGCCGTGAGCTGGCTTTAGTCTTATGTAAGTTTTTATCTCAAAAATCCTTTAAGTTTAGTTTGTCCAATAACTACTCCAAGAATGCCATTCATGGGTTTATCTCCTCCAGAAGTTTAAACAAAGCTTCCTGGACACTATTCAAACATTGAGGGGGGTGGTCTGCTCAAATTTGTCAGTCCTATTCTGACCTGACTAATAGTGAGTGTTTTGGGTGTGGCTGTAGCTGTCAGACAGAGCCCGAGGGTGTTTATTCAGTGTGGGATTATCATGTCTGATGTGTTACATGAGCAAATAAATTTAGGGTATGTTTACATAACAAATTACATAAAAGTTGAAGAGTACCTCCTTTGCATCTTAAGTATTTTTGTATACAGATAACAATGCTGTTAGAAAAGTCCCCATTGTCTCTTATTTTGCATATCAGAGCAGTAGATGGCCTGACGATATGCAGAAGATTCTGTGTTAATCCTGTTTCTCTTGCTGTTCTGCTGTGCTCTTGATCAGTTCTCCATTAGTTCATTACAGTTTACAAACTGTAGTGGGCTTATTAGCTATACAGTAATTTAATCGCCAAGCATTTTCTAGAGATTTCCAATTAAGTTTAGTTCAGGAGTCTGGACTGGTCATTTCTTTAGTTCAGTGTTTTCTGCTACAGTTTTACTTGTTTTTTAGTCTGAAGGGGTCTCATTTTCCTTCATGTAAATAGCTAGCTGATTGGGCAATATACGCTTTCATAAAGTAAAAGTTTAACCAGTTTTCTACCCACTCAACATGCTCCTCAGCAAAGGTTAGTCTGGCCATATGATGATTTGTGTTGCTGAGAGTCACTGGAATTTCAGTCTAAATTTTCTGAAACATGGACTTGTATGCTTAGAGACATATATTTATCCTGTGCAGAGCCCCTAACCTGATTTCACCAAGTAGGGCATGTTCCTGGATTAACATGTATGTTGATCCTGGAATAACATTCCATTCGGAAATCAAAATAAATGGATTCATTTACCATTTATGTTAAGTTTAGGCTGACAGTTTAGGCTTCCAACTGTTATTCCCCTCTGATTTTAGTAATAGTTTACAATTATGGTTAGGTTTAGGAGTAGGCAACAGGTATGGATTGCATTTTTGAACAAAAATGATGTTTCAGGATCAATATAGATGTTAATCCAGGATCGCAACGTACTTGGCAAAATCATGACGTGCGTTAAGAGCTGAAGTGTTGAGCTGATTCCCCATTGAGCTTCTTTTCCCCCTCATATATTTGTAATTCAAGACCAACCAGCTTTTTGGAGGACTTGAATAAGTTAGAAACACTGTAAAGATGCTATCTTCTAGAAATTGCTAAAATGAAAGAACCAGTTTTTCTTGATATGGCATAAAGGTTTGTCTATATTACCTTCCACTGGACAACCTGATGTCAAAGGGGTTCAGTAACTTCAGAATGGCTCACTATCTTGCAAATACAGTGAAAACTGGAACGTTTGGCTGCCAGATCAATATCATGGGTCAGATATTCTTTATTTTTCACTCTAAGAAAACAAATTTTCTTTAGTTGAATTGTTCCTGACACCCCTTTAGGCAAAAATTGAGTTTTTAAAATTTAATAAAAAATTTTATAATATCCTATATAAAAAAGGTCAATGCCAGTTAAAGGGTTATTAAGATGCCAACAAGTGGCAAATTAACACCAGTAAGTGGGTGGAACCTGAAACATTTTTTTCATTTTGATCAGTGTATTTTGAAATATCATTTATTCATTCATTCATTTTCTTTTTGGCTTAGTCACTTTATTAATCTGGGGTCGCCACAGCGGAATGAACCACCAACTTATCCAGCATTTTTTTCTAAAGCAACTTACACTCATGAACACACACCTGGGCTGCCTGGGGAGCAGATGGGGAATAGGTGCCTTGCTCAAGAGAATAACCTCAGCCCTGGTATTGAGGTGGATATTTATTCACCTGCTAGTGCCTGGACTCAAACCTTTGACCTTTAGATCCCAAATGTAACTCTCTTACCATTAGGCCATTTTTCTATCTGTAATGGCTTTCTGTGCCTCTACACTAATCTTTGAAGTTGTGGCTAATGTATGTACCACAGATGTGGATTCTCCTTATCTGAATCTGCATCTGTAAGGAGCGCCTTGTGCAGTATTTGACTATTTTAGTGAAACTTGATGCAGAACCAACAAGCACCAACAAGAACCAACAAGTACATTCTCAATAACATCACACTATCATTTAAAATATATTCTCAATAACGATTTGTCACTATAATCAGTTTTATGCTTTTAATGTGTTTCTTATAACTACTTGAAATAACTCCTGATACAACAGAATGATGTTTCCATGAATGAAGAGAAGGTCATACAATGTTTGTCTCCGCTAGCCTTCGTTTATTCTACTGAACATAATGATCACATCACTGTCAGTGTATCTGTGAGTTTGTGTATCTTTGGCTCTGCATCCAGCAATGGCGTGCTGTTTTAGCCCTCAGTAGGATAGAGTAAATATCCGCTGAAGATGTTTCTGCCCCACATGTCTCCACACACTTCTCTGCCAGACATGAGCTGTGCGTAAACCTGCTCTCCGGCACTGAGATTGAACAGGACGGTTTGTGTGGCGCTGTCTTCTGCATCCTCCCTGTTGTCCTCCCATGTGCTGGGTTCAGAGCAGCCCTGCCTCACTAGTGCCACCCGCTGGTACAAACGCTGCCCTTCAGAGCCCCTGTTTGAGTACACAGTCAGACTGAAGGAGAAGATGCCCGCACATGGAGCCATGAAGATACCTGAGTGACACAGAAATATATTGTTATGCTTGCATTTTTATATTTGTTTGTAAGTGTGTGTATGAGAGAGAGAGAGAGAGAGAGAGAGAGAGAGAGAGAGAGAGAGCAGATGGGGATGTGTGTATTTTTGTTTTATTTATTTGTGTATTTATTTATTTGTTGTAATATTATTTTCTCATAAGATTATTTTCTTTAAGGTTTTCATTTTTCTATATAAATGTTTTTATCTTTATTTTTTTTGTTTACATTTTACATTTACATTTAAAGGGCACCTATAATGAAAATCGTCTTTTGTAAGCTGTTTGGACAGAACTGTGTGCGGGTAAAGGTTGTCCACAGTCATATTGGGGTGATATAAAGACAGTAAGTCTCTTTTTTCAATTTCCTGATGTTAAGGCAATGCAAGGCAAGTTTATTTATATAGCACATTTCGTACACAATGGTAATTCAAAGTGCTTTACATAAACAAGAATAAAAGAAACAAGAAAATAAAAAATATTAAAATAATAAAAAAATATTATAATAGGAAATAATACACGATTTAAATCCCTCCCATTTTGAGGCCCACTGCAACATGACGTAGGAGTGCGGTCCCTAACCCCCCCAAACCCCCCCACCTAACCACACAAATTGATTGACAGCTGCATATTAACATGTCTCCGTAGTAACACATATAATGGGTTCAGAGCAGAAAATCCAACATTCTGAAAGGTATAATAAATAATCTGATGGGTGTTTTAAGCTGAAACTTTACAGACACATTCTGGAGACACAAAAGACTTAAATCTTGAAAAAGGGGTGAAATAGGTGCTCTTTAAATCCTGTACTTCTATTTATTTTTTATCTGTTTAGCTGTGTTTTGTATCATCTGTTTTAACAACAGAAGAACTACAGTATATGCAGTATACAGTCTGATAATAATCCTTCCAGAAGATGGATGCAGCTTTGTTGACAGACTTTGAGAGTGAAAGACAGAAAGAAGTGTTGTTATGTACCGAGAGCAGGGTTGTATGCATTGCCGTGGTTTAGTGTGGTATTGGTATAGGGAATGGGCACATCAGAAGTAAAGGGCCCAAAACATCCAGACATCAGAGCCATAGTTGTGGTAAATGCCACCGCCCTGCCAGCAGCAGTAACAAACAAAGAGGAACACATGTGTCTTAAAATAAGAATCAATGTATCAGAGAAACAAAAGGCATCCTTCAGAAACAGTGCATTGACCTGTGTTTTTGTCAATAAGCTTCTGAAGGTCTAGCAGTGAATTCCAGACACTCATGAGGCGCTTGAATGTCTCCTTTTCCAGCTGGTCCATCTCTGCAGTGGCACAGCAGCAGCTCTTCTGACTGTATGAGCACTCACAGTCCCAGCCTCCACAAGGCAGAGAGCCCTGCCATGCATCTGAAACAGAGAGAGGCGAGAGGTCAGATGGGATGGTCTGAGAGACAAATCAAGCATTGAAAGTCCCGAACGCACTTGCTGCTGCTTGCAGTTCTGGAGAAATACTGACTGTGTCTCTGGTGCCAAACAGTACAACCATCACACACACACGCTGACGACAGCAGTGCTGATCTTTACAGCCGGCATACTTAAAAACACACACATATGTAATTAGGGCTGAACAAAATATCGTTTGAGCATCAAAATCACAATGTGTGTATCTGCAATAGTCACATGGCAGGAATGGATTAATTACAAAGATTAAAATATAAAAATATTAATACATTTTATAGTTTTTTAATTAAATGATGACGTTAATGATGTTAAATGATGTTATTTTACCTTTGATTGTTCAATTTCTGTAAATGGATACTGTTAGACTCCCCAGAAAACCATAAAGCACTGTTTATTTTTATTTATTTATTTATTTTTTGTTATAATTTATGCAGATGCACCTCATAGAAAAAGACTTGATCCTCTCAGTCAGTCTAAATGAATTAAATCTTTCCAAATAGAGCCATTCAAAGCATCTGGTGAAATTATATTCATATCGCAATATATATCGCAGCAAAACAAAGTTCGCAATGTCAGATTTTTCCAATATAGTGCTGTTAAATGATTTATCACACCTAATCGTCTATAATATTTGCTTACATAATGTGTGGTGTGTATTTAATTATATATATATATATATAGACACACACACACACATACACACACACAGTTCTGTCTTGTTCTCGAATCTGATTGGCTCATAGCCGTGCTATATTCTGCAATATCAGAACTCGTACAGCTCTTCGCTCTTGTGTATTACTCCGCCCACATAGAGTTGCAGCAGATCAGTAAACTCACTACAGTTTGACAAATATTGCAGCTGTTGGACAACTTAATGTACTTTTGAAGATTTTGACTGAGAATGTAGTTGTTTTGGTTCAACTATGCAGTTTATTTATAAGGATAGTGCCTATTTTAAATATTTACAATTTCTGAGAGACAACACATCAGTATCCATGAGCCTGTCATACTAAGCAGAGCAAAGACGGTTGACGTTTCGCCACAAGATGGCGACAGAGACCGCATAATAAGCCCTTAGAGGAGAAAAACTCATAATTTCTAACTACAACTGATCAAATCATTATTAAACTGGTAATTGACACTTAAGTCGATCTCTCTCTTTTTTATGTTGTAGTGCTGTATTTATACCATGTAATTGTAGTGTATTGAGTGTGAGATGGGACTCACATATTAGGAATGTATGTACTTTGTGTGGGCCACTCTTTATATAACCCTGAGTTACTTTTTGGTTGGCCATCTGTTTTTTGGAAAGAAAAAGCCTGCATGTGTTTAGCATTTTTCCTTATCACAAACACAACAGTAATCTGGTCAGTTTGGTTTGCATTGACTTATTCGGGTTTAATTATTGTGATATCCAGATTACAACAGAGAAATACTGAGAAATGTCTCTAGACTGATGACATTTCATGCCGTTCAGCCTTATAATCTTAAAATGTGAGCAAAATCACCTGTTTTGTCATCACTTTAGATATTATACTAGAGAATCATTCAAACACTAGCTCTAAAGTGACATTTATGAAGTAGCAACGGTTGCTGCTGTTCTGATGTTAGCTGCAGATATGAATGAATGGCAGAATAAAATAGTTCCTCATACAAAAGCATTTTTAGACTCTCCATGTTTGATTTTCTTTTTTATATACACGATTATGCCGTCGAATTGTTGTATAAGCGCAATATCACACTCGGAGCAGTGCGATATGACTATATATCATCAATAGTGGGACAGTAATGGCCAGTTTCCACTGACTGGTACAGTATAGTATGGTACGATATGGGTCGATATCGGTCACCATTATCAGGCTTGCGTTTCCACTGCCTAAAGGGTACCAAGGTTACTCTTTTGGTGGGTGTGGTGTACGACAGAAAGTTTTAGTCGATGTCATTCTCGCTCAAGGAAATCTCGCTTAAAATAATGCTGTATGGGTTGCTCACATATCATATGAGAAGCACTTCTCACAAAACAGATGCTTTATATTCATAAATACTTGCGTATAAATGTTCATTACTAACCTTTCAATGAACATGATTTGATTATAGCTGCAGATCAATGATTGAGTGCGAAATAGCCTACTGTAATGTCTGCAATTAAATAAATAAATGCAATGTATATTAACACATACAGACCCTTACAGTCTCTGATATGTTTCCAATTACAGAAAAACTACACACAGCATACATTTAGTCCTTATTTGAGTTCAAAAACAACACGAAATATAGCTTACAGTCAGTGCAAACCTCTCATCTGTATCTTTAATCTTCTCCAGCACATGTAACTTCTGTTAGAAAGTAATTTTGTCATTCCAAGTTCATAATATTCCAAAAGGCGACAATAATAGTTAAAAATGGCAGTTTGTTTATGTTTTAGGTTGGTGAAAGAATCATTTGCTTCTTAGTTTTTTCGAGCTCCTCCTTTGTTTTTTTGCACTTGACTTGCGTTTATCTGTTTCGGAAAGGATCAGGTGTCAGAAGCACTTCAATAATCACGCGCATGCTATTATCATCATGTCAAAAAAATTGTTATTTCAAATATAGACACATGCGAGCTCTGTGGAGAAAGTGAAACCGCTCGCACTTTTAGACGGCCTCGTAAAACAAAAACAGGACATGGCAGATTTAGTTTTTTGGCATTATGGCTGTACATCAAGACGATGACAAGGTTTGTTTGAGCTCGGGTCAACAATGGCTTGTTATTATATGCATATAGTATTACGCATGTGCTTGTGTATATATAGTACATTTTTATTGCTATTTTTTAATACATGTGCATATGTGTTTTTATATATACATACAGATATACACAGTACTAACACTATTATTATGTAAATGCAAACTTTTATTTTGTATGTGATTGGTCATGGTTAATCATTGAACAGCACTACAGATACAGTATGCAAATACAAGATGCTGAGTTGTTTTTAATACAGTATGTGAATTTAGAGCAATGCTGGATTTACAGATATTTGATATAATCAGAACAAAGGAATTTGCCAAAAAATGGGAAAACTGTTAGTAATTCAGTTTATTGAAACAGTTTTTTTTTTTTTTTTTGCATTTGAATGTTTAAAGCATTTCCTCACATACTGTATAAAAAATAACATGTACATAAATAATACCAAGATACTTCAAGGCCTTATGATTTTTAAAAAGTTTTCCTTTAGTATTTAATATATGTTTGTGCATAGGAGCACAGATCCTGCTAATTGATTCATTTTATCAGACAGAGAACACTGATGCAGTTCTTACTATCACAAACATCACATAAATAAAATTCATAATTTTTAAAATATGGTGCTCCTTATGATGCTTTGATCGTGCTATAAGTGGCTTGAACAATCTCAGCAAACCACAAAATGCCTTACTAGCAGGGTGCGAATTACAAGGGAGGTTAGAGGGGATTGACCCCCCCTAAAAATGCTTGATCCCCGCGAAGGACGTGAAAACAACATGTATGCGGAGTCAATCCGCTAAATAGTAAGTAGTTTGCTCTGTTCTGCATCTGAAATACTAATATTACTAATTAAATAATAGTTAACCCTTTGATGCACAAGCTATACAAACCCATTCTAATACGACATGGGTGTGAAATGGCCCATGTTCATTTCCTATGTTATTTCCCTCATCACTGTGCATTTTTTTGGTTTCATCTTTTGAAAGCAATTTATTTCAGCATTATATATTCACTGACCCATAAATTTCCTTATCCATGAATATTCAAAATATATTTTTTTTCATTTACCACAAATTAATAAATTCTTTTTTCTTAGGTTTTGTAGGTTTTGAAAACATGAAAAAAAAACATAAATAAATTAATGCAATATTTTTTAAAATACAAGCAGTTATTCAGACAGACACATTTAAGATCTGGAATATGTTTATTTACCATTTTTCCATGTCAATCACTGATAAATGATAACAAACTGAAATTATTATCATTTATTGTTATCACTGTAGTGCAACTGTAGTGCATGTACCTAAATGAAAGAACAAAACGCTGACAAAATCTATCACAAAATATATTTTTCTATAAAATTAATATGTATATACATGAAACCATTTTTTTATACTTACAAGCATCAGATAAAAGCCAATTGAACAGTATTTAGCAGCAAATGCTTTACTTTTTGCAACAAATATGAACTGCAAAGGTTCCTATATTGGTCAATTTTGACTCTTATTTTAAAATGTATGTAAAAATACAAAAACTGTACTAAATTTATTTTAATTAAAAAAATGTATACATTTGTGTGAGTTTAAAACAAGATATTTTATAAAAACCTGTAATTGTACAACAACAAAATTCATTTAATTTAAAGATTCTGCAAAAAAAATAAAAAGCTCAGCCATGATTGAAATAACATAGGAAATGAAAGCGGGTCATTTTGGACCCATGGTGTGCATTAATAGGGTAGTGACATGAAAATGATTTTTGCTCAAAAGGTAAAAAAGAAAAAAACAATACAAGGCTTTTTGCTGATGAAAAACAAGCTTATCGAAGAATTCCTGGAATACTAAGGGATGAAATTAAAATCTTGCAAAGATATAGAAATAAATTTACTAATTTGAGTCACTTTAGACCCATGTTGTGCGTCAAAGGGTTAATATACTGTAAATATACAATTGACCACCCCTAAATGATTATACCTTTGTGAATCCATAATCACGTCATTTAAGTCGTTAGACATGGTAAGTGTTCACAAAACACTTTTCGTGTAAAATAAGTGTCTGTTTCTACATATAGCCTAAAAGTAAAGTAAAATTAAATGCACTGTTTGTACAGTTTGACCTACAGTAACCTCTAAAATGGCTAATCACAGGCTATTGTTTGTTGGTCAGAATACCCAAAATATCCCACAAAACACTGAAAAATTAAATGTGTTACATTAATAAAATAGATTTCATTTAATTTGATTCACCGAAGCTTGTAGTAGACAAAAATAATACTACAGAGAAAGTTGACCCCCTGATTGTCAATGTATAACGTACACACTGCTTACTAGCACATTTTCCCACCTTTTAATCAGGGATCAGAGGAAATATTTGAACATTTAAGGACAATTTTTATGTTTAAAATGTTTAAAATTTTTTATAAAAAATATTTTGAAGTATCTAAATCAATATGAGCTAATACAGAGAGAGTATCAGATTCTTTCAAAACAACCACCAAATAAGTTAAGGCTGAAACGATGTGCTTTTAAATGGTATTTCAATATCTAGAGACATTTTATTAAATTGTGTTCTACACATTTTTTTTTCTTTGCCCTTTGATTGACTGATGAAAAAGCTTTTTTGTTTATACAAAAAAACTATTTTCTAAAATGCATATGCGCATGTTCTGTAAAGTACTCACATTTTTCGTGACCTAATGTAACCCTGCTTTCCAGTAACAGCAGCTTTGTTGTTTGCGGCTTCTGTTTAGTTCACAGCATTGACACTCTTTACAGTCAATCTTTGTTGATCATAAGTAGATTTCTCCTCAGTGACTGTGAAAGCAGTGATTAATTGTTCCTGCTTATATTTTTAATCAGTGATGTCCCACCCTGATGACCATCAAATATTGTCTTGTGCACCTACGTATGTGTATTTGTGTGCTCATACTATAGCTGCTCTAATCTAAAATCCCAAGACACTGGCGAGTACTCTCAGATGTCCTTCTCTGAACTGCTCAATGTCAGCATTTTATGAAGCGATTATGACAGAAAGCCTGAGAGACAAGAGTATCAGTAGGTCAGTTGGCTCTGGTTGCAGATGTGTTTGTGTTTGTGATGAATTGGCTAATAATATCAGTTATGAGTGGATTAACGGCCCTATTATGATTGTTTTGTCCTTTACAGAGATCAAGAATAGCACGTGTTTGTGTGTTGCGTTTGGTTTAATGTGGTTCATCCAGGTAATGTAATTCTCCAACATCATGTGTAACATTAAAGATATAAATCACTACAAAGTTTGCTAAATTACAGAATGATGGCAAAATTAAATGTGAGTAACTTCCTGGCATATTGTATGTTTGTTTAGGCAGATGATTTCTCTATGAACTGTTAGTGTTTCAAAATAAAACAGTTGCCCATACCTCATCATTCATGCTCTAACAAGTTAATAATGTAAATAATTATCAAAACTATATACTAAGCAACTTTTATTGACACTTGTAGTAAGAGTCAATATTGTGTATGCAACATGTAAAGAAAAAAACTGACATTAGTATAATAATTAGGGTAAATGCTTTGGAATTGGGCCATGGGCAAATGGACTCCCATTTGGTTATGTTGGTGGCTGTTTTTGCCCCATTGACTTTCATTATAACCACATATATTGATTGCAAAGCCACGACGGCATATAATCATGCACTCTCACAACCCATCACTAGTTTTTAGACACATTGTATGCACTTTTCTTGGACCATCATTTTTTTTATCAGAGGCTCTTTTATGGTTGCATGAAGATGAAAACGGATCCCTAAAAACCTGCTCTGAAGTGACTGATGTTTATCTGTTTGCAAGAAAATCTGTTGCAACATCGACAAGGATGTGATGAGTAGTCATTAACTGGTATTTGTACCCTAAACTATATGAGCAGTCTTGACAATATTATTATTATTTTATAGACTAAAAACACCAAAAAAGTAACTTTTTGGCACATCAAAAGAGCAGAGATTAAGATCCCATTGTGCATTTTCAACTGGAACATCCATTAAATTTAAAACTATTGGAAACAGACTGTAAACAACTGTTAACAAATATATGTGCATCCCGAAAGTATTCACAACGCTATATTTTTTCCACATTTTTTTGTTACAGCTTTGTTCCAAAATGGATTAAATTTATTTATTTCTTCAAAGTTCTACACACAATAGCCCACAATGACAATGTGGAAAATGATTTTTTTTTTAATTGTTGCAAATTTATAAAATAAAAAAACCCTGAAAAATCACATGTACATAAGTATTCACAGCCTTTGCTCAATACTTTGTTGATGCACCTTTGGCAGCAATTACAGCCTCAAGTCTTTTGAATATGATGCCACAAGCTTGGCACACCTGTCTTTGGGAATTTTTGCCCATTCCTCTTTGCCTCAGTACCTAAGCCATTTTCAGATCTCTCCAGAAATGTTCAATAAGATTTAGGTCCGGGCTCTGGCTCTGCCACTCAAGGACATTCACTGAGTTGTTGTGAAGCCACACCATTGATATTTGGTGGTGTGGTTTGGGTCATTGTCCTGCTGAAAAGATGGACTGTCACCCCAGTCTGAGGTCAAGAGCACTCTTAAGCAGGTTTTCATTTAGGATGTCTCTGTACATTGCTGCATTCATTTTTCCCTCTATCCTGACTCCTGCTGCTGAAAAACATCCCCACAGCATGATGCTGCCATCACCATGCTGCACTGTAGGGATGGTATTAGCCTGGTGGTGAGCAGTGTCTGGTTTTCTCTAAACGTAACGCCTGGCATTCACTCCAAAGAGTTCAATTTTAGTCTCATCAGACCAGAGAATTTTGTTTCTTATGGTCTGAGAGTCCTTCAGATGCCTTTTGGCAAATTCCAGGAGGGGAGTGGCTTCCGTCTGGCCACTCTACACTCTCAGAAATAAAGGTACGTGAGCTGTCATTGAGGTGGTACATTTTCAAAAGGTACAAATTTGTAACTAAAATGTCCATATTAATACCTCAAGGGTACATATTAGTATCTAAATAGTACAAACGTGTTTCTCTTAAAATTTGTAGGTACTAATATATACTTTTAAGGTACCAATATGGACCCTTCAAGTACAAATGTGTACATTTTGAAAAGGTACCACCCTAGTGACAGCTCGCGTACCTTTATGTCCCATACAGGTCCGATTGGTGGATTACTGCACAGATGGTTGTCCTCTGTAAGGTTTCCCTCTCTCCACAGAAGAACGCTGGAGCTCAGACAGAGTGACTATCGGGTTATTGATCACCTCCCTGACTAAGGCCCTTCTCCCCCGATCACTCAGCTTAGATGGCCGGCCAGCTATAGGAAGAGTCCTGGTGGTTCCAACATCTTCCACTTGCATGATGGAGGCCACTGTGCTCATTGGAACTTTCAGAGCAGCATCAATTTTTCTGTAACCTTCCCATGCCTTGTGCTTCGAGACAATCTTGTCTTGCAGGTCTACAGACAATTCCTTTGTCTTCATGCTTGGTTTGTGCTTTGACATGCACTGTCAACCCTGGGACCTTATATAGACAGGTGTATGCCTTTTCAAATCATGTCCAATTAACTGAATTAACCACAAGTGAACTCCAATTAAGCTTCTGAAACATTTCAAGAATGATCAGTGGAAACAGAATGCACCTGAGCTCAATTTAAAACTTCACGACAAACGCTGAGAATACTTACTGTATGTACATGTGATTCTACAGGTTTTTTATTTTTAATAAATTTGCAACAAATTTTTTTTCACATTGTCATTATGGGCTATTGTGTGTAGAAATTTGAGGAAATAAATTAATTTAATCCATTTTGCAATAAGGCTGTAACAAAGAATGTGGAAAAAGTGAAGCGTTATGAATACTTTTCGGATTCACTGTATATACATGTAAAAAAATATTGATGGCAAAATGATTAGCCCTTCTGTGCAATATTTATTCTTTCAAATATTTCTCAAGTGATATTTAATTGATTAGGGACATTTTCACAGTATTTCCTATAATATTTTTTTTTCTTCTGGAGAAAGTCTTATTTGTTTTATTTTACCTATAGATTAAAAGCAGTTTGTAAATAAAATGCATTGGTCAACATTAGCCCCCTTAAGCTATCTATCAATCTATCGATCTATCTATCGATCTATCTATTGATCTATCTATTGATCTATCTATCTATCTATCTATCTATCTATCTATCTATCTATCTATC
>CAIGQZ010000427.1:2740294-2756009 GCA_903798205.1 Danio tinwini
TATCTATCTATCTATCTATCTATCTATCTATCTATCTATCTATCTATATATATATATTAGGGCTGTCAAAATTAGCGCGTTAACGCACGCAATTATTTTGAAATATATAACGCGTAAAAAAAATTAACGCATTTAACGCAATTGCAGTTTTTTGTATTTCCTGCTGTGGCCGATGTGTGTTCAGGGCCGACGCGTCCATAGAGCGACCTGCCTTGGGCGGCAGAATAGTGAGCGAACCCCCTGGTCCTCACTTTCATCTGCGAACCGTCACTTTCTATTTTACTTTCGGATTGAGGGCAGCATGATTGCCGTTCGCCTAGAGCGCCAGTTCAGCTTGCTCCAGCCCTGCGTGTGTTTAATGTGCAAAGAAATATGGATAAGACCAAGGAAGCGCTTTTAGAAGGAAAGTTTCAGTATAAAACAATTAAGGTCGTGTCACCTGAAGAGAGTGCGCTGTACTGCGCAATCTCTCTCTCTCTCTCTCTCTCTCTCTCTCTCTCTCTCTCTCTCTCTCTCCCTCTCTCTCCCTCTCTCTCTCTCTCTCTCTCTCTCTCTCTCTCTCTCTCTCTCTCTCTCTCTCTCTGTGTGTGTGTGTTGTCTCCCGATAATGTCAATAGACTGGACTGTCTTAGAAACTGGTTAAATGTAAAAAAGGAGGACTAATCTAAATTGTTTCAACTTTATAATTAATTATCTCAACTCGCAATACAACTTTACAATGAATACAATTGTTTGTTTTCAATACTTAATTATTATTATTATTAATATTATCATTTTCCAATTTCCATATTTGTAATGCCTGTATTTTGGATTTTATTTTTGTTTATTTTTTTATTTTTTATTCGTGATCAATCATGTACTTTTAACTTACCTATTTAACCTAATTAGTCTAGTTAAAGCTTTAAATAGAACTTTAGGTGGAATACTAGTATCTTGAAAAATATCTAGTGAAATATTATTTACTGTCATCCTGGCAAAGATAAAATAAATTGGTTATTAGAAATGAGTAATTAAAACTACTATGTTTAGAAATGGGTTAAAAAATATTTTCTCTATTAAATAGAAATTGGGGAAAAATATAAAATAATTGTCTTTCTACAGCTTCATTTCTTCACGTGTTCAATACTTTTTCCCTGTGTCATTTCATTTTATTACACAACTTAATTTGTAAGCTAATTAGTTTTGTGGTATTTTTGAGGTTGTTACCAACATCTGGTGAAAATTTCAAGTCAAGCAGCACATTTAGAAATGTGTTTTCTGAGAAAAATGGTGTCTTGTTCAATACTTATTTCCCTCAATGTATATGTATATACAATACATAAACCATGGACCATGGAAATATATAAATTCCGTTTATTTACAGCTGTTTAATCTACTTAAAGTGAGGATGAACACAGAATAAAAATAAAACATTTTATAAACGGATGAAATAATGGGAGAAAGTAAAAGATGGACACAATTTTGATTTAATTTCAGCATTTTACTATAGTGAAGTTCAACATCTGTCTTTGACAACAATGTTATTTTACAGTATAATCTGTGTGTGTGTGTGTGTGTGTGTGTGTGTGTGTGTGTGTGTGTGTGTGCGTGCTTTTATAGTTCAGAGTCAAATATTTAAAACAACTTCACAAGCATATTGAAACCTTCTGAAATCAGGTGAGTAGACATCTGAAATGGTGATCAATAGTTGAAGTGCTCAGAAATTTGAAAAATCAAGTTCTGCAATATATGAAAACTATGAAATTTATGAGAGCTACTCACTGATATAGCTTGTCAAATCTGTATTGTGTAAAAATGATATGATCAATGCCGACGTATGTTTTTTAATTTAAATGTAATAAAATAATGTTTCAATTTTTTTTTTCAATTTTCATTCAAGTTTATTAGTACAAGTGGTTTTAGGCAGTTTAATGTAATGTAACTTTATGATATTTGATTCAGCTTAAACAGTGAACAGCACATTTGTGTGTGTGTCTGTGTGTACTTATGTAATTTATGAGGACACATATTTGTATAATGACATGGGTATGACCTATGATGTGGAGGTGGTTTATGAGGACATGCCTTGTGTCCTTATAATTTAAAACAATTTTTAAATCTTACAAAACAGACTCAGAGTCTTTTCACATTTAAAATTTGCCACAGGTTTGCTGTGAGGGTTGTATTTCTGCATAGGGTATAAGGCCATATAGTGTTGTTACAGTATAAAATACATACACCTATGGAGAGTCCTCATAAACCACAAAAACCAATCTGTGTATGTGTGTGTGCGTGTTTACTCAGTGGCGTACAGCAGAAAGCCACTGAATGTGTTGTAGTGGTTCTGATCATCACAGAGCCAGCATCCGCCCTGGAGACTGATTGTAATGCGGTCTCCTACACTGAGCTGTGCGAGTAAGACGGCAGTGGCCTGGTCCTCCTGGTCTTGATCATAAATCTCTCTGAGAGCTGCTAGAGCCACACCGTTCTTCCTGATGCTGGCACAGACAGCCAGCGGTGCGCCTGGAGAGCCTGCGTCGCTGAACACGGTGAACGCCAGGTTATAAACGCCTGAACGTGGAACCGTGAACACGCCAGTCGTGGAGTTATAAGCCTCTCCAATGTTGATGAAGATGCTCTGGTAGATCACATTCATCGGCAACTTCACTGGACCAATACAACGTCTTTTGTCAGTCAGACCAACAGAAAATGCCACTCGGTTGTCTGAAGAATAACAAAGAGCATGTGTGAAATCCAGATGTAGCAATATTAACAGGCCAACTGAGCTTCATTACTTTTAAGATTTAGATTAACTTTAAAGATTTAGATTATTTAGGTTACTTTGGAGGACTGAAAATATATTTCTGTTTTATATCAGCAGCAAATTATTTTTCTTTTTTATTTTGTGGTGTCTTTGACAGCAATATTACATGATCATTTGTATTTTACACAGATTTTGATTATTAGTTGCATTACTTTGTAATGTTGCCAGATTAATATTGTAAGATATTGTCAGAAGCAGATGTTGTTCTCACTAATGCAATTAAAAGTTTGATGTTTTGCAATATTATGAGGTTTATGATACAGGTGATAGTGGAACAATTTTAACAGATAAATACTCTATATTCCCAAAACAAATGTAGATAAGATAGTGCTCTAGTTCAAAAGATTTCAATTTTAAAATGTAAAAAGCAACCACAGTTTATATTACTTCTGTGCTTTTCTGTTAGGTTCACTCAAAACTGTAAAATGTAAAATGAATGAATGCAACAAACAAAAGATATAACTGAGGAAGTGAAGAAGATGAGTGAAAATACTTATGAATGAATGAACGAACGAATTAATGTTTTCAAAATACATTTTGCATAACAACATGCAGTGTTGGGGAAAGGTACTTTTGAAAGTAATGCATTACAAGTTGCGTTACTTAGTTACTTTTTATGGTAAATAATGCATTATGTTACTTTTGAGTTACTTTTTAAGTTTAATTACCTTTTGCTGAGGCTCGATCTCTTTCAGAACTTTTTTCTTTTTTATAAGAGGAGCTCTCCCATTGACAATGTACTGTATAACCTTCAACCTACCTGTATTAACCTTCATGACTTATACTAATTAAAGCAACACAGCATCCAAATAATCCTAAAGAGCCCATTATGTTTCACAGAACAAGCAGTAAATGCAATCAGTGAATTTCTTTTATGTGACGATATTAAACACTCAATCAATTCTGCTCAAATTAGTAAATAGATGGATGAAGGATAGAGATGGCATCGTCTTCTCCACACATGCAGACTGCCTATTATAGCAGACACAGAACAGTATTTAGCTATTTGTTTAGAGTCTTTCTTACTGAGTCCAGCAATTTGTAATCCTTTCACACACAGTTTATGAACGTGTCCAAGGCTACCGTAGATTAAAACAACTAACTTTATGTTGTAGCCACACAATATCAGAGGATTTACTAATGGTTGATATTTTAGCATTTTTTCAGAATAGCACAAATCTATGTATGCATCAAAACAGCAGCCTACTTCCATAATCAGAGTATTTTTCAAACCTTCATCCACAACAACAATATCAGGAGTGTTTGGGAAATCTCTAATGACAGTACTCAAAACATGTGCATTACTGTTCAGTGATGGAAACCAGTTCATTCGTACAGTCTTGTTAATGTATAGTGCACTGTGCACACTGACTCTGTTCACCTCTTTAGCTGTAATGTTCACAATGCGATCATGGCGTGCGATGTAAAGGCCTTTGAACTCAGGACAGCCGTTCATAATGTGTGCTGTTGATTCCACCATTCTGCCGCTATGCAATAGACAGAAGGGCTAATGTTGTTTCAGGTACCACACGGACAGATTATACTTTGTAGGGAGTGTTTGTAAACGAGCTCTGATGACGAACTTGAGAATAGTGTGATCAATAGCGGGGTTGTGTAGCGCAGTGTGTGAGACTGTGTGATCTGCGCTCTGCAGACAGGCCAGTTTGCCCTGGAGCCGCAGGTGAGTTTAGTAACTGCGCTGCTGTACACACACACACACACACACACACACACACACACACACACACACACACACACACACACACACACACACACACACGCACCCTTTTTCCATTGGTTCAATACGTTCAAAATAATGAACACATTCTCTCATAGTGGCTAATTTTAATTCAGCAAATAAAAATAAAACTCAAATAATATTACTTATTTTTTAAAAGTAATGCTTTACTTTGCTTGTTACTTAGAAAAGTAATATTTTAACGTAACTTCCATTAATTGTAATGTGTTACCAAAACTGATAACATGAATTCTGTATCAGTAGCATAGAATGCAAATAAAACAAATCACTAGATTTTTACAATTATAGAGATAGTTCAAACAATGTAAAGATTTTAAAGACTCATCCTAAAATTGTGCCAAACCTGAATGAGTTTTTCTTTTGTTGCATACAAAAGAAGATATTTCAAAAAATGTTGTTAACCAAACCGCAGGCTCTTTTATCCAGAGTGACTTGCTATGAGAAAGGCATCAAGCAATTCATTGTAAAGGGTCAGTACTCCTAGTTAGTGCTACTAGAGTTTCAAACGCTATCTCACGGCAATTCGTAACTTTTTGATTTAGTGGCTAATTCGGTTGAATTTGTAAGATTTCATTCGTACAATTTAGTACTATTTGCTTATCCTTCAGTGGCGTTTGGGTTTAGGGGTGGGGTTTGGTTCCAAGTCTCCTTTTTAAAATCGTACATTTATGAATGACTGAACTCGTACAAATTAACCACTAAACTGATGAAATGTGAAAAAGTTACATTTCCTCATAAGATCAGGCTGGAATTTCCGATTCTGTTAGAAAAATACAATGTTTTTTTGTTTTTTATTTAGTTTTTAAGTTTTTTTAGACAGAGTTTTTAGGTGCCTTTTTGAATGTTGCCAGTTATTTTAGCAGTTTGCATAGGATCATTTGACCAGCGAGGAACAGTGAATGAAAAGGTTCTTGAAAGTGATTTTGAGCCTCTCTGTGATGCATACTGAAGGCTTCTGGAGAGGGTGGAATTTGTAGAAATAAATTGATGTATGATGGTGCAGAGCCTGTGGCTGTTCTGTATGCAAGCATCAGAGTTATAAATTTAATGCAAGCTACAACTGGTAGCCAACATTTTGGATCCTTTGAAGAGGTTTCACAGTGAATGATGGAAGTCCAACGAGGCAAGCGTTACATTAGTCCAGTCTAGAAATCACAAGTGCTTAAACCAGGAACTGTGCCAACTGCTCTATGAGGAAGTGTCTGAACTTTCTGATGCTGTACAATGCAAACCTGCATGATCATGCCATGTGATCTTTGAAGGACAACTGGTCATCAAAGATCACCCTACAGTTCCTGACTGAATTAGATGTGATAATAGTAAATGACCTAAGATAGATTGTGAAAGTATGCTGTGTAGCTGGAGGAAGGAAAAAAGCAGTTTTATCCAGATTGAGCTGCAGATGATATTTCATCCAAACCTAGAGGTCCACCAGGCAGAGTGAGATCCTTGTAGTTACTGTTGTATGGTTGAAATGAGATATGTGTGTGGTCAGCATAACAAATTTAAGGAAAGTCCTGTTGGGAATGATTGAATCTTGGGAGATAATGTAAATGGAAAAAAAAGAGAATAGGTCCAAGAACTGATCCCTGAGGGACTCCTTTACACACCTCTCTCCTGGTTACCAACCTTCTTCATAATATCTTATTTGTGTTCAGCAGAAGACAGATACTGCTATAGATCTGGAACAAGTTGGGTATAATTAAATTATGTAAATGATTCTTTATTTTTGTGTGAATCTCTTTAAGTAAAGTCAAACACCAATTGTTTTACAAGCTGTTAGCATATCTGAGCCTAAACTTCAGGTGCTTTTATTTCACAATATTAGAGATGTATAAAACATTCAATTTCGAAATTATACTTAAGCAAGCATGTGTGTGTGTGTTGGTGTGTGTACCTCTGATGTTTTTCAGTGTGTTTTGTGCTTTGGCCAGTGAATCCTCCAGTACATTCATACTAGAGTTTAAATATTGCTGTAACTGCCATTTTTTCTTCTGCATCACACAACAACCACATGACTCCTGGTCCGTCAGGCACGCTAGTGAGAGAGAAAGAAAATGTTGCATGTGTCTTTAAGATTTAGTGCATTTCACATTAGGGTTGGGTGATGTCGACCAATTTGGCATCGTACGATGTCTAATGTGAAACATCGCAATGGTCGATGGCATCGTCGTCGTAGGCGACGGTGGATTAATTATTTATGGATAATTGTTTAATTCATAACGAATTAATTATTTGTAGCCTACTGTTTTATCTATCTAACCCGCATGGTCTTTGTTTTACCCATAACCAAATCGTTAACAAATAAAGATAAGTTGCACGCAAATTACCACCTGTTAACCTGAGATAAGATTAATTAAATATTACGTTTAACAACTATAGTGAGACGCGATCCAGCGGTACATCCTTGATAAACTGTCCGACGTGCATGCTCTCTGGGGTTTTGTACTGACTGCTGGAGCTCAGATGTGTGTGTACGCTGCAGTGCATGACTGTCTGTGTGTGTTTGTCTGTGTGTGTGTGTGTGTGTGTGTGTGTAAGTGGTCACGTGATGTGGGTTCTCAGCGGTAAAGTGTGGAAGTAGGTCTTTTTTAGAAATGCTAGGTGAAACGCCAGTGTAAACGTAGATTGTTTTGTTCTAAAAAGCAATTTAAAAACTAAGAAGTATTAGTGTAAATGGGGCCTAAGTGTGTATTTTTTTACGAGCGGTTTGCTGCTGTGATGGGGGTGGGGCAGAGAATTGCAATGCCAGCTCAGTATTGTGATGTCTATCCACCATCGACAATGGATGCATTGTCCATCAACCCAACCCTATTTCACATTGCTGTTATCAAGATTTTAAAGGCAATGACTCTTACGGTTGATGGGATCTGGAGCGAGGGTTTGTCCTGGTCCGTCCCAGCTGTAAGTCTTTTGCTGGCTGAGGACCAGAGGCAACACGCAGAGCAGCACAACAACATTTCCTGATTTTAAATTGTTCACAAAGGTTTATCACATTATCACATGATACCATTACACAGTCTGTACTGTTCTGAGTCAGTTTAGTTTAGGCTCATGAAAATGGTGCAAATGGATACAGATCTGTCAAACATAATGTGGCCCACATGGACTCTGTCTGCAGACTCCATCTTGTGCACTCGTTTATTAAATATGCCAGCTAATTTAATAATTCTTTCAGCTTCCAATAAGAGTGCAGTTCTCTCAGCTCCATTACATACACAAGCTCAATATAATAGGAAAAGAAGGTCTTTAGACTACATCAGGGCTTTGAGGAGCTAATACTATATAACAAAATTGTTGTAAAATAGTATTGTGCTTTTCTTAAATGGAAAAATAGATTTAGAATGAATTATAATATACAAAATGTATATAATTAAATCACAATACGAAGAATGCAATTACAGAGTCTATCAAAAACAAATAATTTTTTACACTGTAAAACCAAAGAAGTTAAGGTAACTCAGACCATTTGAAGAAAACCGATTGCAACAAACCATTTCAGTTCAAAAACTAATCCTAATGAATACTGTGAACTTAATCCAATTGAGTAAACAATGCAATTTGAGCACAGTAAAACCCAATAAATGAAGAGAACTCAAACCTTTTGAGGAAACCGATTGCTACAAACCATCTGAGTTAAAACTGTGAACTCACTGTGAACTTACTTAATTTAAGTTGAAGTAATGAGGTATTTAATAAACTCATTACCTTCAACATTGAGTTTAAAATGAGTAGAATTAACTTTCAGTGCATTTTGAGTTAACTACACTCATTTCCTTTGATAAAGTTAACTGCTGGTTTTTACAGTGTAGTAAAAACAAAGAAATATCAAAACTAATAGTAAAACACAACAACAACTAAATGGTAATTTGTCCCTTATAAATGTTTAACAGCCACAACAGTCTGACAAGCTAATGTTAGGCTCTTACTCTCTGAAAAATATTTTCTGTACAGAAACACTGATTATTTTCTCACCTTTCATGTCTCACAGCTGTTTCTGCCTTTTGAGTCTTAAGCGAGTGAAAATCAAAGTGTTGTATTCGGCTTTATATCCAGGCAGGTCTCCTCCTTCCACATTCAAAGAGGCAGATTCGGGTCTCTGTGTGTGTGTGTTTATAAAGAGGAGCTTTATGTCAGTAATATGAATAAAAAGCTACAACAAGTGGGACGACTGCTCCTGTAACTGTGATTTACCTCTGATGCGCTGAAATGCAAAACCTCACCAGGCTTTATACAATACTGCAACACAATGAAGGGCATAAGAGACATGAAATGTGATGAATCTGACCGCAAAGCTTCAAACCTGCTATCTCAAACATGTGCTTTCCCAGGAAAGGATTTCTGTTTCATATTGATTGAGGCCCCAGAACAGCTATTCAGAGCAACTCACCACACCTCTGTCTACAATGCAGCAGAAGTGATGGAAATCATCGAAGTGATGTTTGTTGTAATTTAACTATTCCCACATGGTGCTTCATTATTTGACTTTATTTGATAGAGATCTCAGTGCAACAAAGCTAAGAAGCTCAACAGGCACACAATAAAGGTCAGCAAATAGTGCAAATAGTCAAAAATGACACCATTCCGAAAATGAAAAGTCCCAGCAAGCATTATTTGTTTTTTAATAGATATCTAATAGGCATCTAAACATAGTCGTCTTGGTTAAACTTGGGCTGAAAATCTATTAGACGTCTAAGACTAGTCATCAAATAAACAGAAATTAATGTCTATTTGACGACTAGTCTAAATTTAGGCTATACTTAGATGTCTATTAGATTTTCACTGACAGCGCACGTTTAGCCTTGTTTTAGCCAAGCTGTTTACGTTTAGATGTCTATTAGATGTCTATTAAACACAAAATTGTTTGCTGGGGTCTGTCAATTTGTTTCAAACCTGTATGACGTTATTTCTTGCGCAAATCACAAAAATAATATATGGACCATTTTGTCAGAATGAGAAATATCTTTTTTGTGTTCAATACATTTTTGTAACAACGTGAGACTGAATAATTCATTTTGGGATGAAGTATCTCTTTAACCGTTTGTTTTTGGTTTCATTTATACTTATAAATTAGATGCACATTTTCTGAAAGGCAAATGGGAAAAAAACAACTGCTTGTTAGAACCATACAATTAATCAAAAAAGATTGTGATGTCGATTCGACCCCCCCACATGATCTTAATTCAGCATCTCTACGATTCAGCCAATTATATTTTAAAGTATGAGAGAGGCATAGAGGAGATAGCACAAGTCTTCACACTGTTTTATATACGTTGCTCAGCAACGTGGACACCTCCAAATGGTGTTAAAGATGTCATGGGATAGCGTAGCATCCATACGATGCGCACTTCAGAATTTTGCTGGAAGTAGTAGGTCATCCGGGTACTTCTCACATACTGTTTTTCAAATTCTATGAATTCGGACATACTACTTGGCTCACATACTGTTTTTAGCGTACTATATAGTATGGAAGTATGTGATTTTGGGTGCAGCCATACTGTATCTATAAGATATAATTCACAAAAAAATATCATATCTGTCTTCATGTAATGATGTAAAAAATCACACGTGAGCTGGCGTACTGTTTGTTTACTACCAAGAGGATGTGCGTGGCTGAATGATGTATAATTTAGTCAACAGAACCTGCATAGGCTGTGTATAACATGTAATAAAGTTGTAAATAACGTCCAGTTTGTTGCAGGAAGTATGATTTGCTTGTATGTTTTTTTTTCTGATCAGCCATGACATGAGCCGCACTCTGCAGAGAAAGTGAAACCAAAATTGCGCACATCATTTTAATGATCATATCACATATTAGAGTTATGATTATGACAAGCATTTGATATGTTTTTTCTTTCATAGCGAACACAAAGTCTCGTGAATAAATGTTTTACAGTGGCATTAAAACTACTCTAGCATCTATAATCTTGAGTATAATGCAAGAGGGAATCTGATAATGACAAATGTCTCATTTTACCAGAGAGAAAATGGTCTAATAATGTTCTCAATGACAAATGACAAGCATATGTCTCATATATTATAATTTAACTTTGTTCAAGTCCACCAATCCAAGTCTATACACATTTTAGTATTTTAACCAAGAGCAGCTCTACATGCAAGCCTAATATTATTATTGTTTTTCCATATATTTAAGAAATAACAATAATAATAGTCTACTCATACTTTACTTTATTTTACATCTACAGAATTGTGAGAAAATCGTGATCTTGATTTTAAGCAAAAAAAAAAAAATTGTGATTCTCATTTTAGCCAAAATCGTGCAGCCCTAATGCTTGTTACCACATGAAAAATCACTAACATTATAACAGAATGTAAAACCCCCTAACAACTCTGTTTTTTATATTCAAAGCAATGCTTTTGTTCTGCATATTTCACTAGTTCACACATTTGACAGGTTTGTTTTAAAGTGACATGCATTCAAGGGGTGTATTTATATTAGTTATATTCCATCGACTCTAAATAAGTGTTTTTCAGGTAGCAGCTAGCATGTTTGGAAAGACAGACAAGTTGCTACATGGCGAAAAGATCCAGTGTCAAAACAAACCAAAGGGTATATATAATTTATAACAGCAGCATATTATAGTTGAAAAGTAATTGCAAATATAAACGTGAAAAAAAGGCTACAGTTATTGAGCAAGATTTTTGCCAGGGGTTTGCTTTTGCAGGCAAGCCACGACCTAGCAGCTGAAATAAAAGCAGGAAGACTTCAGACGTACACATTATGTCATGCATTAAGCATTCCTCCACTTTCATCCATTCATTCGTCCTCTTTTACTTTGCTGTCGTAGCTGCCTTGGCCTTTGTATGCAGAGACATATCCGCTGGTATCAGGGATTTCCGCCCTTCCCTCGCGGCCTTTTCCTTTTCCAGACTCATCAAAACGCTCCTTATGAGAGCCGGTGTACTTGCTGGTGTCTGTTAACCGATCCACGGCTGAGGCTTTTGCCACTTTCTGTGGAGGGAAAGAGATTGTGGTTATTGTGCTTGTTTGTTTCTTTAAAAGAAGGTCACATGGGTTTTCTAAACAATATCTTATTTGTAGTTTTTAATGCAGCTGTGGTTTAATGAAAACAGCCTGCAAAGTTGGTAATTAAAAAGTGTATGATAAGTGAAGTTTATTTATAAACAAATTTCGAGAGGATCACGTGCTTATGATTGTTTGCAGCCGGCCCCGCATTATTCAATTCATGATTCACCAATCAGACGATTCCTAAGCCACTACAAATACCCTAGGTTCTATATCACAGCCATCTTCGTTTTGAAGAATCCCCCCTTCCAGCCCTACTCCTACTCCTTTCCTAGATGGGTGGCACGGTGGCCCAGTGGTTAGCACTGTTGCCTCACAGCAAGAACGTCACTGGTTCTAGTCCTTACCAAGCCAGCCAATGTTTCTGTGTGGAGTTTACATTCTCCCCGTGCTCACGTGTGTTTCCCGCTGGTTCCCCAGTTTCCTCCCACCGTCCAAAAACATGCAACTTAAGTTAATTGACTAATCTAAGTGGGCACCATAGACATGCTTCTAGTAAGAAGTTATCTCTTATATGCAATCACTATCTGTTTATTAGCTACTACAGCAGGGGAGTTCTCAAGATCTATCTGAGCTCAAACTCCCCTCTTGCCTTGCAAACGGGAGGCAGCCCCAGGCTCGAGGATCTTATGAGCTCAGGGCTCTCTCCCAGGACAGCATGCCAAACAAGCTTTATAATTATTCATCAGCTAAGTATGAACACTTGAAAGATATTGGGCCTCATTCATTGGTGAAGCTGTTCTGACATCAGTTTGTTTTGTTTTTCAAACTAAATAAATGTGCACCTGCTCCCATGTGTAAATGCTGCACAAGTTTCTGTTTTGTTTTTGACATGCTGATGCACTGATGCAGTTTGATGCATTGGCATGATAATAGTTTATTTAGTTTGTTTGGTCTGTATTTTATATATTTATTTTGATAACTGAAAATTTGGATAAAACTCAGGAGTTCTCAAGTGCCTCCAGATGGACATTTTCAGAAGAGAGCCTGGCATTTTGAAGCTGTCCGACAAAACCAACAACAAAAAGTGTTTTGGTGCACATACATAAATTGAATTGAATATATTTTTGGCAAATGTATTGATTTATGATTAAATACATATGAATATGTATTTTTGACATATGGCCAGATGGCCTATTAATCTTTACTACATGAAGCCAAACCTTTGAAGGGAGTTCATAATATTCCACTGCGTTCCTGGACACATAATTTATGTAGTTTAGTCATTTATAGGCAGGGATTATTATTATAGGGCTGGGACTTTATTATCAAATCTGATGTTTAGGAAGCGTTTGGTCTGTCTGGAGGAAATTTTTCAGAAAGGTCTGAGTTGCTGTAGTTGTTGTATGAATGTTTCATGAATGTGTCCCATTGTTTCCCAAAAGAAAGAGTCAGCTCTGATTTGCCTCGACAGTTTTGTTTTAAAACAATTTGCTGTGTTTTTTTTTTTTTTTTACTGCTACTTTATGACACATTTGCATAATCCCTGTCTGCCACCTCATTAGTGAAGTTTAATATTAAACTAATTTCGAGAAGCACGTGCACATGATTGACCCAGCTGGCCCACATTACCTAATTACGATCCTCCAATCAAAGGATCTCAAGTCAATATATATGTATATATTCTCATTTCCTTTCTACAACTATCTTCATCTGGAAGAAACCCCCCTCCACCCCTTCTTCCACCTTTATCTAGAATGGGCAGCACGATGGTCCAGTGACTAGCACTGTTGCCTCACAGCAAGAATACCAATGACTCTGGGTCCTTGCTGGGCCATCTGGTATTTCTATGCGGAGTTTGCATGTTCTCCCCATGTCTTGGGTTTCCCCCAGGTTCCCTGTTTTCCTCCCACCGTCCAAATAGGCTCTATATTATAGACAAAATAAGCCTAAGTCTTTTTTCTAAATATCTTACTCTCAGGAAGTTCACCTTAGCATCAGCAGCGGGAGAGTTTTGAGATCGACCTGAGCTCAATCTCCCCTCGCCCTGTGAAAGGGAGGGAGTTCTAGGCCTGAGGATTCCTTGAGCTCAGGGCTCTCTTCCAGGACAGCATGCTAAACAAGCTATATATAAATCATGAGCTAAGTGTGAATTCTTGAAAAAAGTCTTTATTTGACAATTTCCTGTCCAGTCCCACATCAGCAGTGAGACAACCATACAATGCACAGTGCTATAATTAAGGAGCAATCTGCACTGATGCTGAATAGTAGATTCTGTCAAATAAAGTAATTATTTTTGTTTTACTGCTACAAAAGTATTTTTGTAGTTTCATACAATTCCATTACATCACTATATGGAGGGTCAGAGAGCTCCAGGATTTGATCAAAAACATCCTAATTTGTGTTCTGAAGATGAATAAAGGTCTTGCAGGTTTACAACAACATGAGGGTAGTTAATGACTTTCGGTTGAACTGTTCTTTTAATCGAAATGTATAGGAGGCTACTTCGGTGAAAGGGGGTCTGGATGCAGGCAATCTGAGTTGCATGCAATGTTTTTTAATGCCCACACCTAGCCCCACCCCTAACCCTACTCCTCACAGCGATGTCACTAGCTCCATTGAGTGCATTGTGTCTGACTATGCATTTCTGAGATATGCAGTCACAGCTTGCAAATCCAAGTCTGCATCCAGATAATATTGACTTCGGTAGCATGTCTACCATTTTAAAGTGAAAATTCTGACTGGACAACAGAACCGATATTCAGAAACGCATTGAATCACAAAAAAAAAGAAAAGTTAAAGTGAAATAAAAAAATGCCATTGCTTAATTTAACTGCAGGTCCTAGCCCTTTTCTTTTTAAAATCTTGCTTTAACAGAAAACAATACTGCAAAAACTGTTTAATGTCAAGCTGCTGCATTCCTGTTTTTTTCTTATTCATGTCCCTAATTTGATTTTATATTTATTAATTTAGTTTTTGTAATGCTAATGCTTAAAGTTTAATGCTTAAATATAACTGACATGGTTTAGTGAGAGCAATAGTGTGGTTAAAAATATGGACGACTTAAAGTCTGTGCAATAAACTATTAATAGTATTCATGATCACTAGTCTTCCACACCTGCTGCAGTGCCCTCTGGTGGTCTTCAAAGTTTTCTTATTATGGTTTTTGTGTCTTGTATCCTATTCTTGTGATCACTCCTTGTTTCCAGCTGTTCCTCATTGTCTAATTAGGTCTGTCTTTATAAGCCCTGTTATGTTGTGTTTAGTTTGCCTTTGGATTTGCACTGTCTGTTTAGTTCTGTCATGCTTTATTTGTGGTCCTGTTTGTTTGTTTGTTTGTTTATTTATGTATTTATTTACTTTGTTTAGTATCATCACTATGTTTTTGGATTCCAGTTTAGTTTTTGTTCAATTCACTCTTGTGCTTAGTTTTTGCACTTCCCGTTTTCGTCAGTTTTGGTAACTTGTCTGTCCCCTTGTCATTTTTTTGGATCTTCATTGTTTGTCAATAAATATGTTTTGCTGCACTTGGAACTTTTCCTTGTTTTGTGATACCCCAGTCATGATAGTCTGTTTTAGGTTATGTGGTGTCAACGTGTTATTGTTTAAAACAAAGCAACTTGATAGCAATAAGCTTTAGTAGCTTTGATTCCATAAAGGCAGAAGCGCAGGGACTAATATTTAGGTCTGCTGTTTCAATTGAACGTTCTAATGACTTCTTGTCATTGTAAGTTCTTTACCTCAAGCACTGAATTGATTCAGACGAACAATATTGAAATTATTGCAATATAATTCTAATATTAAATGCATATTTTAAGAAGAGTTACATTGTCTGACATTTGTTATTTGGATGCAGACCTGGGGTCTGTTCTTCTTATGTGGATTACTCAGTTAGCTGGATTTGGTTATTGACGATTTGACATGATCCAGGATCGTTTCGTTCTTCAAAACTCATCCGAAAGTTTTTGTCATAGCAACAGTTCTGGTAGTTCAAACCTGCTTTGAAACAGGCTCATTTCATATAAACAGGATTAGATCTGGTCAGTTTAAGCAAAGGTAATACTAAAAAAATATGTACCGATTGCTGATATTTTCTTACAGTAGTAGTTATATACACTTGGGAAAATAGTATATATATATATATATATATATATATATATATATA